>CACRXP010000155.1:1042153-1060808 GCA_902702965.1 Spirometra erinaceieuropaei
TGCTTTTTACGGTTCGACGTCGACGGGCGAGGTGAGACAGAGAGACGAACCTGCCGCGCAGAGAGGACGCCTGGCTTGGACTAACCAACAGAAATTAGGAATCTCGCCCAAAGCTGGACGCCATCAGTTAGGGCGCAGTATCTTTGCGAGGAGGCTACCGCAATTGCTACCATAAGGTCCCCTCCCTGGTTGTATGAGATTCAAAATTCCCGGAGACGTTCTCAAGAATGCGCCAGAAGAATTAAAATTGCTGACGAACTGCTAACAAACGCAGCGCGTGGGTGGATTCAAAAACAGAAAGCTTGGATGACTGACGACAGATATGATTGGCAAGAAAAATAAATATGCATGCAGGTTATCGTCATAACCCATGACTGCTTCAATAATCAACTCCGAGTTTGGATTAAGTGGGAGAATGCAATAGAACACTGACGTTCCTGAAAGTTACATGCAAGTTGACACACTCGCAACCAGTCGAAATCAGTGTACTAATAAAAATGTAAGCATGGGTTTTAACAATCGATTTCTCGTGGTTATGCGACAAAAGGTGAATTCTCTGGCCGGAACTGAAGATCAAAATGGGCGAGTACATTACTACCCACCAATAGGGGCAGATCAGTGGACGCCTACGTACATTCAAGTGGGCGGGAATTTTTATGCAAAAACGAGTTACATAAAACCGATGCCTGAATTTCATGAAGGGCATAGCAAGCGCAGGATGCACGATATATCCGACGAGTCTCAAATGAATGGTACTGATAGGATAAAACAAGAATCGGTCTGTTCTCATCGAAGAATTCGCACGCCATCTTAACGGCCTTTATTGAGAATCGTAGATAAAAAAGCTCTGGTTGTTTCGGCTCGATCGGGTGTTCGATCATCGCGAAAAACGAACTGAAGCACAGCAATCACTGACACATGGAGCTGCTAGCGATAAGGCGGGCTCGTGATACGTCCAACTCACTTTCTCCCTTCCCCCCAAAAACTGCGGTGTTCCAAGACAAATACACAACACGAGACGATCGACAAAGCTAAACAGCCCGTCTACGCGGGCCACACACGTGCGCTAGGCGTCATGCAGGTTGGGATCCAGGCCTCATTGAGGTCGGCGTCATAACGGTCACTCTGGAACGGAGCCGTCGCAGTCTGACCCTCAGTACTGGGTAAAATCGAGTTGTCGGGGCCGACAGCAAGGTCTCAGGCAACGGGTGGCAGCGTACCTGACTTACTATAGTGAGAAATGGACTGAATTCCCACGTACAGGCCCCTCTCTCTCCCATGCCCCGAGCCAGTCGAGTGAAAGCTCCCGTCTACAGTGTGTGCCACGTGAATGCATGACAGTAGGCGAGGCCTCACTGCAGTCCGATGAGCGCGTGTCATTAGAGGGTGTAACCTCGGTGTTGGCTCAGGGTACCTGCGACACGCGCGTTCGGTGAGTGAAGGGGGCTCTGGCTTCACTCGAAAATGTCCGGCACGCATTACGCCCATGAACGTCCAAGTTCTACAATTACTGATTCAGTATAACAACAACAACAACAGCCAGTGAGGCTTCTTTGATCCAAAGTCGTATTTGGAAGGTATAGTAGGAGGAATGTACAGTAGATGTGCCAACTCATGAAATGTGAGCCGAAATTCTGAAATGCGCTTTCGACTCAGCTTGTAATATTAACCACCGTGCAGCACCGTCCCAAGATAATTCGGTTACTTCAGAATGCCGGCTTCCGAACGAATTCCTTTCCAGCCGCCTACAAAAGCTGCGTTTTGCAAAAACGACTACTTAAATAGTATGAATTTTTCTAATTGAGTCCCATTGACCCAATTAACTAAAACATATTTCATGGAAAACATACACAAAATATTCGTTCTTTCACTCATTTGGTAGAAAATTACGTATTTTTTCAAATTTCATACTTGAAGACAGGGGATATTTCGTTTTTAAAAAGCTTCTAATTCTGAGATTTTTCTAAGACCGTGAAATGCCCGTTTATAAAACATCGTGACTGCATTTAGTAATGTTGCTTGTAAACTGAACAATATGGCTCAAATCCCCTGCTAAATTTTATGGACTCCATATGGCCTCCTTTTAATGGGGTATAGACATACATGAATCCCCGCACACTAAAAATGCACAGCTTTCAGTTTGAAAATCTTGAATGCAAGTATAATAGCAGGTCGGGCTCAAAATTATTCAGGAATTGGAAGTTTTTGAGACAGAATTACACCCTTCTTTCAAGCATAACATTTGAAGACGACGCAATTTTTTACCAAATGAGTAAATTAATGAATATTTCATGCACGATTTTTATTAAATATATTTGAATGAATAAGGGCTTCGAAAATCAATGAGAAAAATCCACACTATATAAGAAGTTCTCTTATCCAGTGCCGTTTTTGTAGGCGACCGGAAAGTCTGTTCAAAAGCCGGCACCCTGAAGTAACTGAATTATCTTGGGACAATGCTGCACGGTGATTAGTATTACAAGTCAAGTCGATAGTGCATTTCAGAATTTCGATTAACATTTCATGAGTTAACACTGTACATTCCTCCTACTATACCTTCCAAATACAACTTTGGATCATGGGAGCCTAACTGGTTGTTGCTGATGTTATGCTGGATCAGTAATTGTAGGACTTGGACGTTCATGGGCTAATGTGTGTCGGACATTTTCGAGTGGACCCAGAGCCCCCTTCACTCCCCGAACGCGCGTGTGTCGCATGTACTCTGAGCCAACATCGAGGTTATACCGGCTATCGGACTGCAGTGAGACCTCGCTTGTGGTACACTGTACACGGAAGCTTTCACTCAACGTTGGTTGACGGGTTCAGCATGGGGGAGCGACGGGCCTGTACGTGGGAATTCAGTCCATTTCCCACTATGGTAAGTCAGGTGCGTTGCCACCTGCTGTCTGCTGTCTGCCCGACAATTCGATCTTGCCCAGGACTGAGGGTCAGACTGCGTTGGCTCCCTTCTAGTGTGACCGTTATGACGCTGGCCTCAATGAGGCCTGGACCCCAACCTGAATGACACCTAGCGTGCATGGATTCAGAGACAAGGTCGTGTGTGGCTCGCGTAGACGGGTTGTTTAGCCCTGTCGATCGTCAGGAGTTTTGATTTTCTATTGGAACACCGCAGTCATGGGGGGAAGAGAGAGTGAGTTGTACGTATCACGACTCCGCCTTATCGCTAGCAGCTCCAGAGTTTTTATCTACGATTTTTCGCGTCGGAAGCGCATTTCAGAATTTCAGCTCACATTTCATGAGTTGGCACACCTAATGTAAATTTGTGAACTGCAGGGTTAGAATATCAGTCCCAGCCATACTGGCGGAAGAGCATCCGCCCTCAAACCTGTTAGCCCGGATTCCTTCTACGTACGATGAGGGGTACTGCTTGGAAGACACTGATGGATTGACTAAAATGGCTACTGCTGTGAGCAAACTTTTAAACCACCAATGATGTACGAATATACAGACATGCAAATGGGGAGGACCAGTAAACTGTGCCGCTTTTGATGGGACAGCTGAACATAAATCTGGGAGGTTTGAGCCGGTTGTCGCCATGTTTTCGATTAGAAGGAATTATAAAGTGACGTTTCAATGTTAGCTGTCTCACAACCTGACCATAAGATGGTTCAGTCATAGCAAGATGCCCATGTTTGAATACATTGCACTTCGACTGCCGGCAAACCCATACTTGGCGAAAAAATGGTCATCTACTAAGAATGCATTTTCCAGTGGTTTACGATGTCTTCCCGAGTTTAGATTTATTTTGTATAGAACGCACAAAATATGTTATATTTACTGCGCAGGAAATTTTTCTATTCTACATTTTACATTCGAGGTGAAGGCAGTCTTAGTTTATTAATTCGCTAATAATTTCGAACACGACTTGCCTTTTTGAAAGTGCAGATATGGTGCTAGTTGGTAGGATATGTCACGACCTCGAGTAATCTTTTGATCAAATAGATTTTTTAAATCTAAATTTTCATTTTCTTCGTGTTCACGGTTTGAAAAAGTCGTAGTGTTTTTGCGAAATTTATGCAAGAAGACATTTATGCATACGTTTCCCACAGAACATATTGGACTTTATGAGGACATCAATATTTGGCGGAAAAAAGTACACATTACTTGGGTTATCATTCATTGTCAAGCGTGATTTTTAAGATGGTAGAGATGGAACGCATCTCAAACCCTGTATCCTGGTCTGACTGGAATATTTTGATATTTTTCTGCGGACTAATGAATACTAAAATACTACCAAAGCAATCTTTTCCTAATTTTGGTTAAGTTTTCACGAAATCGGTCACTTGCTGCAAATGTAAGACATCGCGGCTTTCAAAATTCCAAACATAAATGGTCGGCGGAAACGAAGTTCACTGATTTTACCAAAGTCTTTATAACGTATTGTTTATTCATGCAGAGTTTTAGATTCAGAAATATGTTCACTGGATTTTAAGCGCAAACCCGTTTTTTATAAATGGTGGTTTAAAGGGGCCTTAACCTTGTTTATACTTGCATTAATCTAACCAGCTCGTTCAAACTTGTCTTGTGCGAACATGTTTTGCGTATACCGCTTGGCAAAAGTTACATAAATAGTACTTTAAATTCCAACTGTCATTATATGACAGCTTTTGCTTACTACGCTTGTGGGTTTTCTTTTTGCATATCGAAAGCACACGATAGTTCGTCCGTCGATTTCGACGATGACCACCGTGTGCCCCACAGACTGCATTGTGGAAGCAGGGACGGTGACTTACGCAGGGGTTTATAGTGCCAGTAGACTTGCGTAGCATCTACCTACACTCTCTCCTCCTCCCCCGCCTGAGCCCGGTGTCAAGACAGAGTCAAGAAGACCGGAGACGAGGGAGGCCGCAGGTGGATGGCTCGGACGGATCCTCACCTTGGCGTTCCACCACACCCCCTGGCCCACACACAAATGACCAGGATTTTGACCACAAAACAATGGGGTGGTGACAGTGGTCCAGTTGTGCGACGAATGCCGACAACAGGGTCCGCCAACGCACACCGGGAATATTGGCATTTGTTATTGCGCACAGATCACGCCTGCCAGAGTCCGATGTGGCCCCCGTGTTGGTTCAACGCAACTAACACGTGGCCCGTTTTGAGGGCTATCGAAAGCACAAATGTTTCAGGTTCGGCAGTCTTCGCATCCTATTGGCAGGGGTAATGCGGAAGGGCGCAAGTTTTGCTAGGATGAGCGAGTGTAATGCACCACGGATGTGACTGAGTTGTTTAAGTGGACTGGAGACATTTCCGCGGGGATCCCGGGTGTGACCGCGCGTTACCCCCGCCCCCCTCCCACCACTGACATCACTCCCGGTCTCGCCTATCGCTCGCATCTCCCCATGACCCTCCCCTGCAGTTGCCCCACCCCCCGGCAGTAGCCTAACGGGCATGACGAGATCACCAACTCCGGACGCATCGGCTGAATAGGCAACCTTACTCCCCCTATAGTGTTGCTTAATCCCCTATCTACGATGCAGTCTGTTTATCTCTACTAACACGGATTTTTCACATGTTTCAAACTCTTCCCCTTAGGATATTCATAGGAGTGTGTTTGACGACTCAGTTCAGCGTTTCTATAGGCGGAAAACGCCTCCTGAGTGCTTTATCGAATCGCCAGTGCGTCATCTCCAACATCGTCGGCCGCTGCACGAAGGGCAGAAACTGCGAGACAGAGAAGTCCTACAGGGCACAAGAGGTAGCGCTGCGTGTCGGCATGCAAAAAGGCCACTGGGCGGAGAAAGAATTCGTCTGAAAGTCTGCAGACTGCAGTCTGGGGCAGTACAGGAATTCTCGACGTTGACAGACGGACAAGGACAACAGTCCGGCAGGCTTATTCGGCGGCCTGTATTAGAGTAAACAAGGGCTGAAGCCTTAAGGTCATCGCGACAGTTAGCCATCTGGCGTGTCGTACCAACTGACAGCTTATGACCGTGCCAAGAAATAAGCTGATAGACGTCTTTGGTTCACCTATAAACGATGCTGCTTACACAAACGAAGAATGGGGGGTTAGCGTGACAATTCGCTGACTTTTCTGTAAATGACATTCACTGTGAAATCACTTCCGGTTTGGCTGTGTTCGCTCGTCGTGTGCCCTTATAAATTTGAAGCCTTTTCTCCCCCCGGTATGAATTTGACACACTCTTAAAAAAGCTGTTTCAGTTAAACGCAAGATTCTGACTAAAATGGTCAGGCAGTCCGTTTCATTTGGCCGCATAGCCAACCTCTGCGACAAAAAGATTGACTGAAGAGTCTGCTCCGCGAGAAACCCACTATAATATTCTTAACCTTCAAGGGCAACAGTTGTGATGCGCCATTGAAAGGACTTGAAATGCGGGTTAACTCATAGTTAGCAATCCCCATAAAGGCTAATTCAATTGGCGGGACGAGGAATATCGCCCCAAAAAGTGTCTATGAATTCACGTGCACTAGACGAACGTAGCTAGCAGCCAGATCAGTCGGTCACTTGCCAAGACGGCTTTTAAAGTCGGAAAACAATTTCCCCTCATCTCGCACTTCTATCACTAAACACCTCCACATCGGCAGTGGTTACTCTGCTGACCTTAAACAGCTCACCCTGGAACTTGTTGGCGCCAGAACAACTCGGATACTGCGTTTCATGGAAGCAATCGACATACGGAAGGAGAAATCTGACCAGTACAAATGAACTAGGGCATGCGGTAAACCCGAGACTGTTCTGATAGGTTCTAGTCCCCTGACTTGAACGTCCCTGTGTACGTTAGCGGGCACTTGATCAGATGTGGTTGTATAGCCCCACCTGGGGTAAACAAACCCCAGCCACCTGTAATACGTGATCGGTGGTAATAGGGGGTTATTCAACATGAGGCCGCGGAACGCGCAGGCGATGACGACAAGTAGTTATCTGCAAAAAGCTATTGGGAACGCGCGGTTGTACTTTGAGCGGTTGAGAAATAGTTGTCCTAACCCCTAACCATAACCCCAACCCCAACAGTATTGTGTCCATCAGATGAGGCTACATCACCACATCTTATCGGACACTTTTCCACTCTAAATAACCTTCTAGGCAACTTTATGCGCACTCAAGACTAACTATCCATCACGCAGTTAATAAGCCGTCACGAAATACTTCGATAACATTAAATCCCCACTGAGTATGCCTGTTTTGCACCAACAGATGTGGGTGCTGAATGTGACTGTGCACCCGATAGCGGAAGGCTAACTTTACTGGCACATACGACCGCAGGCTTCATGTGGTCCGCATAGACAGTGCGAGGGTGAGATATATGTTCGGCGGACGCACAGCTCCTCTACAGCATTTGCCGGGTCAATTGCATAAAGCGCTCTATTGGCTAGGTTGTGGTATCTTTCGCTTGGTGTGACTGAGGCTGTCTGTGACCTCGGCGAGTGGGAACGGAGGCAAAAAACAACAACGGTCGGATATGAGACTAACCTGTTGGTGCAGGTAGATGAGTAGGCAACTGACAAGGGCCGAAAAGGGGTTCACGCGAGGTTCAGTGGAATTGTGTGCAGCCACTTTCAACAGGGCAGCCAGGGTCTTTGGATTGTCACAAAAGTCACGCAGGTGCAAATTGTCCGTGTACCGTGATCCGACAAAGATCTGATGAGGCAAAAGAACGCAAAATAGCACAGTCAGCATTGCGGGGGGGAGGTATGTGGGCCAGAGCGGCGATCAGTCCGTGTACTTACCATAAGGAGCAGGTAGATGCGCAGTTTCCGGTCAGATTGGGAGGTCAAGTACTGCAGAAGGCCATGAAGGAGGCCACTATGCTGCATCTCAAATGGCGAGGGTATCTCCTGAGCTGACTGCTCCGTCGCCGCCCCTCCACCACCACCGCCGCCGGTCAAAATTGCTGCAAGCCTTCGTAGGCCAGTAGTCCAGGCAATACAGTCATTGGGAGCAAGCAGTTGCTGACGGATGGACTCCAGTTCAGGAAAGAGGTCGGTCGGTCGAGCAGGGAGGCAGAGATGGGGAGAGCGCCTGCTCTGATTGGGGGAGTGGCGTCCGGCTTTGGCGGCCAGGGTGGTGGGGTTAGCCGAACTGGTCACGGCGGCGGGTACGCTCAGGATGCGTGAATGTAGAAACTGGCAGTGAGTTAGGATCCATTCGCGGAGGGAGGAGTCACGACCGGGGCAGACACTATGTGAGGGGCTTTGAAAGAGACGAGCAGTATTGGATAAAAATCTGACTTCCCGTGCTCATGTTTTCAATACTGAACTCAAAGTTAGACATCGCAAGAACACCAATGGCTACAGTTATGAGGAATGCTTGAAAATGTGCCAAATCGACATGTTGGGGGATTTATGCTGGAGCAAACCGAAAGTTAGATAGTCAGGTCGTTTTGGATAAGTAGGGATTGCTTTGAGTAAACAATGCTCGAGATAAAATCGGTTCTTCAGTATGCGCAACAAAGTACGCGAAATGACAGTTCAGTACCTGGACACGGTGTCAAGACATAGTCAAAAAGCTCGGCGGCGGGAGAGGGCGCAGATGGCTAGCTCGGTCGGGCCCGCACCTAGGCGTACCACCAACAAACTTTACAAGGATTTTTAACCAACACCAAAAGTGGGGGGCGGCAGGGATCCCGAATGGCGCGACGTGACGATTGACGATTGGGCCTGCAACCGCACCCTGAATGTTGGTATTCGTCATGGTATGCATTTCCGATAACGCCTGCCAGAATCCAATGTGGCACCCATGTTGACCCAGCGCATCTACCGCGTGGGCCGCTTGAGGGACACAAATACGCTACAGATACACGCTATGGCAGTCGGGTGCAGGTGTGATTTTCGTCAGCTGAGTGATTCTGTGTCGACCACAGCTTTCCTATAGGACCTGGCAACCTATGCAAAAAAGAGCTACCATCAAATGCAGGACGCTGAGAAGGTGCCTTAGGCTGACTCGTGCGCAGGCATCTTTGAAGTGAACACCAATCTCTCTCTCTTTCTGGCAATTAGAGACCGACACGCTTCGTCAAAACAAGTTATGCAAGTAACACATCTCCACTTATCGACCACACACCGACGCACAAAAGTATAGGTCTAGGAGGCGTATGGGGCAGTGGACGGAGACGCTAGTATCCGCCCGTCTAAAAGGGTATGCATGTACACACACACACGAGCGCTGTTGCCGTCCAAGGGCCGGCAGACGGCGACGCGCGCGCGGGGCGGGGAGCGAGATGAAGATGTACAAAAGTACCCGTGACCTGAGCGGCGAGGTGACCAAAACCGCGCGCGTGCGCAAGGACGCGCGGTTAAAAACGCCAAAATGCGTCTGCCCACATGCGCCTCGCGCGTCAACGGCGGCGACAATGTGACGGAGAATCGGTTGAGAACGGGCGACGCCGGGAAGGGGGTGGTGAGTCAGGATAAAGCTGGTTTTAGCAGAAGGGCGCTTAGCGGGGGGGGGAGGGTTTACATAATGAATACTATCAGAACTGTCATTTCTGAAGAAGAGGGGGGGGGGGTGAGAAAACTAGAGAGTAAAGCGAACAGGTGAAAGAACCCTTAGGTCAGCAGATAATTTGGCCGGTAGCAAAAAGCAACACGTGCGTCAGAAAACAGCCCGCTTCGGAAATATTTGCCGACTCCTGAAATCATTTACTCACATGGAAGTGGCGCTCGATGTGCTCGATTCTACAAATTAGAAGATATTACTGACTAATGACGAAAGATACGCGAAAATAAACACCTACCCGTCGTTTTAGGTAGTATACCTCCTCCTCCTCCTCCTTAATTCGTTACTTGTCGCTAGACAACGGTCCGTTAGGGGCCCAAATTAGATCTCTGAGGCAAACGGGCACGAGGATGTCCCTTCCTACAGTCGAAGCAGTTGGGCGCCATAGGCGCGAAGACCACTGCTTACTGCCTGACTCTCGGGAGTGAATATTACGTGGTCGTCCCGTTAAAGGCGATAGCATCCGCTAAGCAACGGTAGGGTGCTGGACCCTCAAGTAACTTGATCTAGCCTGCGGACCGTGGTAGAGGGAGTTTTATGGGTGAAGCAACACACAGGACGGCGAGCAAAAAAACAGAAGATAGATCAATTTCTGCAGAAAGTCTTATCGTACGTTGTCATTTGACAAGGAAAGTGGGTGCGATAATTAGAAAATGAACAAAAACAAGTTCCGTATAGTAACCGCTGGTAAGATCATATTTAGTCAGGAAGAGAAAGGAAATAAAAACAATGGTGACGGTATATAATAAGTGATGTTTAGAGTCATAATGAGTTTTGGGGCACAGTTCTGTAGTTGACATCTACGTGGGGGTTCTACACCCTACCGTTAACTCCAACTCAAATGTTTACATAAGAATCAGGCGAGTATGACAATTCCAGCCCCAACAGGACGTCTCAAGACTCTCAAGCAGGGGGATCGAATCACAGACCCACAGGGTTTACGCCTGCCGACGTTCCAGTTACACCAATCAGAGACGAAACTAATTTTTTAACCTGACAAAGCCACAGTGATTGCCACAGCAGACATATCAGGTGTGTGGGAAACAGAGGATTGTATTTAGTACTGTGTCAAGACCGGAGACAGCCTGCATTAGCGGGCAGGGTAGGAGACATGTGAGCCGGCAATTCGATGCCGTCCCCCGGGGGGTATACGTTAGATGGAGTCTAGCTGAGCTTTATAATTCCCCGTGAGAAAAAATGAAGTTTCCAGTCATCGTGGCATGACAACAGCATTTGAGGTGTTGTCATGCAATAACTCCATGCCTGAACAGGAATTTCAGGCGAAGATAGAAATAGCCACCTTGAAGACTTTTTGCCTGCGAAGCATGCGAAGCCATAAATTTAATTATGCCTGACAACCTCAGCTCTTGGCACGGTACAAATACGTTGTGGTAACAGTTACAGTGAGTGACCGGTCTCATGAAACGTTGATCGAAATTCCGAAATGCGTTTGCGAGTAGGAACGATTACTTAGGTGGTGTTGTAATATCATGAGGCATAAGCTTATAATATTTCGGACTTGCTCGGATGCCCGGCCTCCGGCAGAAAATTACTACTTAAGCAGCATGTATTTCATTAATTGGCTATTGATAGTCCTATAAATTCAAATATATTTTATAGAAAGCATGCACACAAATGTTTTCTTTTACTTGTTTGGTAGAAAATGGCGTTGTCTTCACATTTTATACTCGAAGAAAAGATAACTTTCGGTTTTAAAAAACTTCTAATTATGAGATTTTTTAAGACTGTGTAGTGTCCATTCATACAGCATTGTACCTGTCCGTTTACCAATGCATCTTATGAAATGTACAACATAGTCCACATCCATTGCAAAATTTTATGAACTCTATATAGCATTTTCTTAGAGGCGTTGAGGAAAACGTGACTCTCCTTACGTTTAAAGCGTACACCTTGTGGACCGAAGTCGCTAAACGCTAGTGTAACGGTTGATAAGACTCAAAATTACTCGGGAATTGGGAAACTTTCTAAAAAAAACCCGAAGATACCATTATTTCGGGCATAAAATGTAAAGGAAACGTGATTTTCTTCCAAACGAGTAAAAGAAAACGTGTTTATGTGCATGCTTTCTATAAAATATGTTTGAATTTATAGGATTATCGAAAAACTATGTGAAAAGGCATCCTACTTAAGTAGTCACTTTTTACCGAGTGCGGTTTCCACAGGAGGTCGAAATAAGCGCATTTAAAAGCGGACATCCTGGCAAGTCCGAAATATTATAGAATTATGCCGCATGATATTTCGCCCCCACCTAAGTAATCATTCCTAATCGGAAACACATTTCAGAATTTCAACCAACGTTTCATGAGGTCGGTCATTCGCTGTACATACCATCCCCAGAGGACAAAGTAGTACGATGGTAAACAGCTACATGTGTTTGCAGAGGATTTCATAACATTAATTCTGGCGACAATAATTAGCTAATTGCAGACAGAGCAGGTGTACAAAGAGTCAGGAGTAATAATAAAATTTCAATAAGTCCTCCAGTCAACAGGGTCCCAGAACAGACATAAAACCTTATCAGATACAAACGAATGTAAATGCATATGGTCTCCAGAATAATCACTCCACTGGGAAAAAATGCAACGAAAGTTGGCCGTACAGAAATCAATGGCTATTAGACAAATGCGGAGTATCTGCCAGAAAATAAAGGAGGACCGCCAGGGGACCCACTAAAGAGCCGAACTCCTCACAGCTGTGCCATGCAGCGGCAGAAAATCGGCGAAACACGCGTATTTGGGCTATTAACTAGTACCTGTGCTGCAAGTGTGATATCTTCTAGCGCAAGAATATACTACTAGCTGCCTGTCAGCAATTAGTAAACATTACGCGGCCATCCCGCTGTGGCTCATGGACTTCGGCTCAAACATTCATGCATCGAATCGCGGTCTGCGCCTATAGACCTTTCTATAAACTGATCTACTCCAAGTTAGCAGTTGATTTATGAGGAAATTAAAATGTAACAATTTCTCAACTGGAGTATCTACCGGAAAGCAGGTTGGGAACGCTAGGGGATCCACCGAAGAGCCGAACACCTCGCAGTTGTGCCATGCAGCGGCAGAATATCGGCGAGACACGCGTGTCTGGGCTTTTAGCTAGTACCTGTGCTGCTAGTATGGTATCTTCTTCAGTGGTCCGACAGAACGCGGGTCCGAGCATCAGGGGTTGTACACCCTGAGGTTGGGTACGGATGGCTAATGGCGGTTGATAAACCAAAAATGGTTATTTCAGTCTTCCGTGTCTTGTTTCGGTAGTCTACTTCCTCTGCAGTGTTTTTTGACATGTGACTTAAATGCTGCCGGATATTTAATTATAGGGAACAGTTTTCCTCAAGAAATACGGACAGGTATTCTCCTGCCAAGAGGCACTTCTGTCCTTCAGCTAAGAGTTGGGGAACAAACGTTCCAACGACACGACTCACGCATGAGGTAACTTGTACAAAAACGCCGATTAATTTGTAAATTTGAACCGTATTTCGGTAAATAGAACAATCCTGCCTAACATAAACTTAATCGCCAGATCTCACGAAACGCTGCTGTAAGCTTGTGAAATGCCTTCACGTGCAAAAGGACACACCCCTAGGGCCACAATGCTGAATATCAATGAGCGTACTTTACTCACATAAAGTAGCGCACTAACTGTTAGCTACAGCTCCCTTCGGTCGTCCCCGGCAGAAACCACTTCATCAGTAGTACGTAAGCTTTCAACCTTTCTGTACGATGCCTTGTAATGATAATCGCACTTATGAGAACTTCTCAGATGCTTGTAGGAGTATTCAGACAGCCTGATAAACCCAAGTTAATTCAATCGAGCTGTGGGCATTCAGAGGTCCGACTAAGAGGCTAGCGTGAAAAGAAACCTCAAATTAGTTCCTCGGCAAAAAAGAAAAGCTTGCTATGCAGTTCGGAGGCGTTAGGTAAAGTGCGAACGCAGATTCCATCAAGTGTACTGGAACTCCGGCAGTCCAACCGTCGTGACCGACGCTGTCCACCACAGCGCGGTGGTAGCAGAGACGGTGACTTGCACGTGATTGCTCATATAGTGATAGCAGACTTTCGCAGTATCTACCGCACTCTATCACCATTTCCCAAAGGGCACACTTGAGCCTAACGTCCCCCTCCTCCCCTCCCCATTTTTCTTGATGCATAAAATCCTGGCCGTCGGTGTATGTTTTGGACCAGGAGGTGTGGTCTGGGTGCAAGTTTCCGTTGTGCCAGTCACCGGCGCCCTGGCCCGCCTTCGGGAGAGTGCGGTAGATGCAGCGGAAGTCTGCCACCATTAGAAAAGAAGTCACATGCGTTGCACTATCCCTGGTTAGATGGTAGTTGGTAGCCCTCCCGGTACCGAAAACTCTCAGATACCTGACTTACGGGACCGGTGGTAATAGGGGCTATACGGGTGGGGCAAATGAGTGGAGGCGTAAATGGCGCTTGTAGGGAATGCCTGGAATGGACGATCCTGGCAAAGTGGAAACCTAAATATGGTGAAAAATGCGAGGAAGGTGAACACTTCGGGTGTGACTGGCGTATGAGACGCCTTGCTGTTGTAGTCTGAACCCATGAGGTGCGCGATGTGGTAGGTGAAGTGCGCCCAGTTCAAACCCAGCATTGTCGAAGCGCCCGGGGGCTGTCCTAGTGCCTTAAACTGGAAGTGCAGGGAAGGATCGCTAACTGGTCATGGCGGTGTTTACAAGGCGTCACAGTTTTCAGCCAAAACCTCTGCGACCAAATACAACCGGGCTGTTCGTAAAGGCGGGGGGTGGAGGGCAACATTCTGTCAATAAGACTGATGCAGTGGATGGAGTATCGGTAGACACCCTAACTGAGCGTCAGTTGTCCTTTCGTACACGATCGCACCGGACTCTACTGAAGGTCTGGAGTAAAAAGACCCAAGGATGCAGGCAAACCGACGAAACGGAGACCCGCGCCAATCCGCCTAGGATAGTACCTATGCAATTAATCTGATGCAGATAATACTGTGCGCACATGTAATTAGAAGCATAATGGGAAGCATGATGAATTATAATTCGTTTGGATAAATCTTTCGCCTTTTTACTAAAGATTTCCGTGTTGGGGTGCAATACAATGAGTCTATATAGACAGTCTTGCAGCGCCTCGTTCCCGGGGCGTTTAAAGTGAAGAAGAAAGTCATCCTGACAGGGCCTCTGCGCGTGCACCTCCCAGACATAATGAGAACGTTCTCACAGATACCGAAATCGAGCCAGTAGGTACAATTGTAGAATCAGTGGGCAGGGCTACCAACTACCATCCTGCCCTATCCCTGCTCTCACCCTGTTTGGGAGCACACGGTGGGCATCGACAGTCACGACACTCGACCTGTCGATTTCAGTAGGGATTTACAAAAAATCTACACGCGTCGAGGTACTGGGGCAATTTGACTTCGCAAGGTCCCCTCTCGTGGTCTGAGTTGGGGTTTAAAAAGCGTCGTTAGGAGGGCAACGTCTTTGCAGAAAAAAGTTCTCCAAACTCCAAAATTGGCGAAAATCGGAGACCTGTCCGACTGTCAGCCAGTAAGGTTGGACAGCCAGCTAAAGAGAAATGCACCAATCGGATCGGTCCAGGCAGCTTGAGAAGCCTTCGTTTTACGTTCTTCCACTGGCTGGTGGGACGCTGACCAAATCCAACTCTCAAATGGCTGACGTAAGACAAAGGAAACGCGGGGGAAGGGGTAGTGACGTAACCAAATGACAACAGCCAGCCAGCAGAACGGCAGCAAAAGAGGCAGGGGCCGGGGGGGGGGGGCGGCAGTGGACAAATTGCATTCAGTGTGTGCGTACGCACAAACAGCCGACAACAGCGGCGGCCGGACTAGAGGACCAGGAGGTGTTATGCTGGTGGGGAGGCTGGAGAAAAAACTGGGTTCGGCTGAGTCAACTTTAACCGCCGCTGCCCGCTACCTACGAGAGATTGTGAAATCTCACCCCACGAGTGGATACTAAAAGCCTGCAAACTTCGTCTTCCAGGTTAAAAACATCGAAAAGAAGACTGCATATGCGCCCGTCAAGGTCACGCCAAGAACGGTCACCACATTCTACAGTGAAAGCAGAGTGTATACTGGAGATTCCCGGTTGTCCCAAGGGGCACTAACCGCCTGGGTAGAGAGTGGCAGAGCCTTTGAGATGCGCTCACGACGCACGGCCGACCAATCGCAGAGATGGCGATATCGGTAGCCTGCCACCATCGCAGCCAACCGGTCTGCGCACAATTTGACGGCAAAAGGGACAGACGACGCCGGCTCCTCGACGCCCGCCGTTTTTGTGGGGTGAAACGGATGGGTTGATAAATCTAGCAGCTGAACGGTATTCAATTCAGTTCACTTCAGTATATTTGAGAGAAATAGGCTTACAGTGTCATGTGGAAGCAGACGTAGTGCATTATTAACATAGTCACGTAATGGCTTGTTGCTGCAGCATATGTCTGTGATGGTGATGTCTGAATGTCTCCACAGACTTAGGCAGGCCATCTCATCGTTCCAGTGCATTGTTTGTGAAAAAAAATACTTTCTCGCATCCGGTCTTCCTTGAGACACGCGTAACTTAGAAGGATGTCGCCGGAGGTCAGTTGTAGTGGCGAGTTATAAAAGGTTCCCACACGGCACGCCACAGTCCCCGCTGATGGTTAAACCGCCGGTTACTCCAACTCGATCGCGACATCCATCAAGGCCTCAAACACCTGTAGACATGGGTTTCTTCCAACGAGAACGGAAGTAATAAAATTTTTGTGGCAAAGATGCCTGGCTGAAGGATTTTGTTTTGCTCACGGAAATTAAGAAATGATCACAAAAAGGAACGTGTTGCCTTCGCAAACCGACCACCTTCGACTCAACAACGGAGACTTAACGGTACACGAAAGCACGAATTCTGAAGAAGACGGGGAGAAAATCTTGTTCCATTGTTGGCTAGTAGACCGCGGCAAACGTACTTTTACTACAACTGACAAATTCCCTGAAGAGGCTGAACTTGATTTCTTGTTCACGGAGATGTGAGCCTGGGCAAAGACAAAATAATTAATGCGTACCTGCCCAAGATCCGGCCCTTTGATATCCTATTCGTGTTTGATGGAGTTGAGAATGAGAGCGCCGAGGTGGCCGGCTGAGACACAGCGCCGAATGCGTCAGGAGGGGAGGGCTGAGGGCAAAGGACTGCTGCGACCGAATCAGTCTTCTGTCGGCTTGAACCAAGAATAATGTCTACAGAAGAGATGAAAAATAGAACGACGTGCGTCATATCGATACCGGGACTACTACTACTACTGCTGCTGCTGCTGCTGCTGCTACTACTACTACTCTTACTACTACTACTACTACTACTACTACTACTACTACTACTACTACTACTACTACTACTACTACTAATACTACTACTACTACTACCGCTGCTGCTGTTGCTGAATGCAGCGAAAGAACAGCATAGTGAGGCTTAGTTAGCCGCAAGGTCCAATGGTGTAACGGACAGACTGCTGTCTCGCTCACCGGAGGCGATGGGTCTTAGTTCTCGAATTATCTATGGCTCTCGGGTGTCGAAGTAAGTATTATTGTTATTATTACTAATGCGGTTATACGTTGCAGTCAATTGTTTAAATGAAACAATTGTGATTATGGGATGCGTAAATTTCCGAGACAGTTGGTTGGACAGTCGTAGGGTGCTGATTTATGGCTCCAACAATCGCGTCAACTGTTTTGATGAGCATGCAAAGCTACCTAAGCGTTAGCGGTGAACAAACGGTAACAAAAAGGGGGAAGAGGAGAGGGTGTGACTCAGCATTGCACAGAGAAACTGAAATAACCATCCCGGACGGCCTTGTATGCCACCAACCCGACGTCCAAATAGCGAAAATGATAAACAACAGACTGACGAGTAAGCTGCACAACCGCCCACTAAAGCACAAATGGAGCAGCATACGTCTGCTGCGCCAGCGTACAGATGCTAACTTTCGTATACCGACCGTCAGGTAGGAGATCGATCAGGTTTGTGTGATCTTGAGAGCTAGCTGATGTCTACGGGGAAGCCTTAAGGCCCAGGTTCTGGTGAGGTACCCCGCAAGAGAGGGGTCCTTCAACGAACGTGCCCACATCTGGTAAACAACTAGAACGAGGTGGCCGGACGCAAAAATCAAATGCCTAACGGAATGTGAGACGTCGCAGAGAGGATGACCATGCCAGAAACCCGTCGATAGCAGCGAATTTCAGAACTTAGGTTAACGTTTCATGAGGTAGCCCATCCACTCTACAAGCCAAAGTAAGGCTCAGTGGTTAGAGGCGTTGGACTTCTAACTAACAGGTCGCGGGATCGAGCCCCAGGTGTTCTACACCTCGGGGCGAGGTATGACTGGCTAAGGACGGCTAATAAGCCAGAAATGGCCTTTCCAGTCTCCCTTGTCTTTGTCGGTAATACCAATGGAAGCAGTGAAGACCTTACAGCCCCTTCTATGCTGCCACCTTGAACATGCCAGCTTCTCCCAGGCAAGGAGAAACGGCACTACGAGCGTTCCATCATACAATCCAGATAGACCTCAGAAAATCAATTAAACTTGACTGAATACTTCGGCTCAAAGTACGGAGGAAGTGCCCGCCGAAAAGATGATACGCAACGCAGTGTTCCAAAGCAGGAGGCGTAAGTGGAATTGAATGAAAGATACACTAACCGGACTGGGTCATTTCCATGGCAATGTCGCTCCGTTGAATGCAGGCATCCGTGGAGCAGATGAGACTGGAACCTAGGGCAGCAGAGGAATCGGCGCCGAGGGTACTGACCTGTTTTGGGGGCAAGGCGTTTCCGGAAGAGGCGAATCTCCAGGAATGTACCTGAGGGGCAAAAGACAAGAGTTCATCAAAGGCAGAGTACATGACCACCAGGGGCAAACGCAGGAATAGAAGAGATTAATTTTTGAAAAATGCAGTCTACCCAAGAGCTAGTAACTACCTATGGTAGGGAAACGAGAAAATTGCGCTATCTGGGCATAAAACGACAGGTCGATCGTCATGCCCGACCGAGTGTCTATCGAGTGCTCCACAACAAGGTAAGGCAAGCACAGTGACTTGGGTGTGAATTAGTTTATAGTGGGAGTAGACTTCTACAGCATCTACCGCACTCTCCCCTCCTCCTCTAACTGGACCCAATGTTGAAACAGAGTCAAGAAG
>CACRXP010000155.1:1060863-1081056 GCA_902702965.1 Spirometra erinaceieuropaei
GACTCGTACCTAGGCGTACCACCGGACCCCTGGTCCACAAAAAAACGCATGACCAGATTTTTTACCTAAAAAAACAATAGGGAGACGGCAGGAATACGAGTTGGCGCGACTTGGGTCGGCAACTAGGCCTGTCAGCACACCCCGAATGTTATCATTTGTTGCAGTGCGCATTCCGATAACGCCTACAGAATCCAATTTAGCTCCTGTTTTGGTCCCGCGAATCTACTGCGTGGTCCTTTCAGGGGGCACACAAACGCGTGATGTGTTCAAGGACATCCGAATTGGGCAATTTCTCGGATGCGGTAGGCAGTCAATCAGAAACCTGGAGTTTGAGCAATTTTGTAGACTTTCATGGCTCGTCAGTCAGATTCTATTCCCTCCTCGAAACACTTACCGGCTGGGTTTGCACAAAACGCTGGTAACGCTGAAAAAATAGCCGGTTAAAAACTTGCACTGTAGCTGAACTTCGGCACCGAACGCACAGCATAAGACGACGGGTCTATAATTAGACATTTCAACAGTCCAAGCACATGAAGCTAAAATTCAAGCATACATGGGAGGACACGGATTTATTAGCTCCCTCTGGGTGAGAAAGGTCACGAAGAGGCGGCCCACTGCCTGGTCAAATTCGGGTAAGCTAATAGTAGCAGAGCGAGAGAGAGAGACGACAGAGACTGCGGAGATTGGGAAATGTTCTATAGTGGTATACCCCCCCCCCTCACCTGTTGGAAATAACAGGACTTACCTAGGTTGTTTAGAGTAGACGGATTCTCACACTCACCTCCCTCTCTCCCAACATTGTTGAATCGACATCTGCTTCCCCCGCACCCGCAGCTAGTCCAACCCCGTCCCGCTCCCCTACCGTGAAAGAAACTAACAACTACCAAGTCGCATATATTGAACGGAACCACGGACCTAGCGATAGCCCATTCACACTTGGTACATATAGCAGTTGGACGGTCGCAAAAGGCGATGTGAATAGCTGCCCAGAGGAGGCGGCTTGCGCTGCACATCTAGCTCGTTGGCCACACTACCCATCATGCCCTCAGGGTGGGACAAAGTCAAGAAGACCAGAGATGAGAGGTGAGCGCAGTGGCTGACAAGGACAAACGGCCTATCTACGCGTGCCACGCGCGTGCTGGCCCTCATTCAGTTGACAGGCTAAATTCGGGGAGGCCTCGACTCTGGCATAGGTGAGAACAGCAGGGAAATCACCGTAGGGAGCCAGTGCTGCCTGACCCCTTCCAAGTGGTACATTCAAGAGCGCCAGATTAATCTTAGAAGGGTATGCGGCGATTTGCGGTAGTGATGGGTTCCTGTGTGTCGGTCTTGCTCTCTCTTACTTCTGTCACGCGCTAGTGTTCTGCTCCGAGTCAAGTCGACTGGGAATGAGATTACAGTAGGTGAAATGCCAACCGAAATTCCGAGATGCGTTTACGTTTCGAAAAGATTAATTACGCAGGGTTGTAAAACCAATCATCATGCAGCATAATTCTATAATACTTCAGTCACTTCAGCATGCCGGCTTTCGAACGAACTTCCTTTCGGCTGCATACAAAAACTGCACTCTGCTTAAGTAGCACGAATTTTACTCATTGATTTTCGATGCCCCTCAAAGTCCAACTATATTTCATTGAAAACATGCATAAAAATACTCGATCTTTCGCTCATTCAGCAGATAATTACGTCTTCTTCCAATCGTATACTCGAAACAAAGGTATTATTCGGTTTTCAAAAACTTCTCCAAGTCCCGAATAATTTTGAACCCGCTCTGCCGTCACAATTGCATTCAGAGTTTCCAAACTACAAGCCGTATATTTTCCGCGTGCGTAAAACCATACATTTCTCTATGGTAAAAAAGGGGAACCATATAGGGCTCATAAAATTAAGCATTGGATTTGATCCATATTGCTAACTTTACAAGCCACATTAGTAAATGCAGAGACATGATGATTTATGAAGTGCCAATTCACGGTATTTAAAAGTTCCACAATTAAGAACATTTTTAAAACCGAAATATGTCCCTCCTTCGAGTATAAAATTAGAAGACGTAAGTTTCTGCCGATCCAGCAAATGAATGAATATTTTTATGCATGTTTGCCATGAAATATGATTGGACTTTTAGACGCATCGAAAATCAATGAGAAAAATCCATGCGACATAAGTAGTCATTTTTTGCAGAGTGCAGTTTTTGCATGCAGCCGAAAGGAAGTTCGTTCGAAAACCGGCATCCTGAGGTGACTGAAATATTATAGAATTATGCTGCACGATGATTGGTTTTACAAACCTACTTAATTAATCTTTTCGAAACGAAAACGCGTTTCGGAATTTTGGTTGACATTTCATCAGTTAGCCCACCTACTGTACTTGGCGCATATACGCATAGCTAAATTCTGAGATACTTTTCCAATGTTGAAAAGATTACTTCAGTAGGGTTGTGACATTAATTATCGTGCTGCATAATCCTAAAATATTTTAGTCTCACCAGGATGCCGGTTTTTGAATGGGCTTCTTCTTGGCCGTCTGGGAAAACGACACTCTGTAGAGAATGATCGCTTAGGTGGTTTGAAATTTCCACATTGGTTTTCAATGACCCCTATGGGTTTAATTACATGTTATAGAAAATGCGCACAAAAATACTCTCATTTGGGAACCAATTGCGTCTTCTCGAAATTTTCTGCCCGAAGAGAGAGGATTTTCTGGTATTAAGAAGGCTTCTAATTATGAGATTTTTAAAATCGCGAAATGTCCATTCATACAGCATCGCACCAGCGGATTCATTAATGCTACTTATAAAGCGTAAAACCTGGTCTGCATCCTTTGCGTAATTTTGAGTCCCATACGATGCCTCCATAACAGCGTAGGGATATTCCTTTGAGACGAAAACCCCGAATACAAGCATAACGGCAAGTGGGGCGGGAATTTGTGAGGGAATTGAAGGAGTTTTTTTTTAAATCGAAAGATACTCCCATTCTAAGCAGAAAATTTGAGAGAAGAGAATATTTTTGTGCAAATTTCCTGTGAAAGTCAATGGAAAATTTCATACTACTTAAGTGGACATAGCATACAGATTGTGATTTACAGGCGGTCGAAAAGAAACTCATTCAGAAGTCGGCATCCTCATGTGACGATAATCTCTATTACAACTCTACTCAAGTAATCTTTTCGGATCGAAAGCACACTCCAGGATTTCGGTCAACATTTCGCGAGATAGCACATCTACACTACGCGCTCTAGAAACATTCGAAAGCTCTAGTCAATTTTGACGACGCGAGTGTTAAAGGCAAGCCAGCAACGAACAGACTACAACCAATCGATGACAAGCCATAAAGACCATACAGCGAAGATAGGAGTCGCAAGTTCTTTTGTGATAAGGCAACCAGCATACTCTCGTTTTATTCACCCAAGCTCTTGGACGGATGCAGGAACCCAGCACTAGGGAAGAAAAAAAGCCCAGAAACAAGCGCGCGGTATGTTTTGCGCTTTCTCCGGCGTCAGCCAAACTCGATCTTGGACAAAAATAGTGTCCGGCACCATGTGACGGAGAGATATGACAGCGCACAGTAGATGGCAGGCAGGAGTGTGTATCTCTTTAGGGAAATTCGATGAGAGATCCAGTAACTGTTAGCCGATTTCCCTCCAATGTCGCCCTATTATAATTACGGCCGTAGAAAGGTTTCAGGACCAACTCAGATTCAGTAATGTGTGCGGTTCGAAAAACGACGACGGAGGAGACAAACTCGAGCAAAACAGGTTACTTGGATTGGCAAAAAAGTCCAAAGCTACTTTCGAATAGTGAGCAACGGTTGTCTGAGCGGGTGGCCCTACCTAGGGCCTGTATTGTGAATCGTACGGCCCCCAACACGCCTCCGCAGTTTTTGGCAGTCTGACCTTCCTGTCCCCCAATCCCCCGTGACCTTAGACGACAAACTGAGACACAGTCGCGTTGGCAAACGAGTCAGAAAAGAATCGGTCAGTCAATCCACTGTCGCGGTCCGTAATGCCATCGAAATATTGATTGCTTATCACTGTACGACCGCCAACGCCGCAGAGTGCACGTATTCCGTCCTGAAATTGAGACAGACATGTAAACGTCAGCCCTCTTTCTGGAAGAAAAACGTGTCAATAAGGCGTCAGACGGGGCAACGACTGCCCCTCTCCGCAGTAGGGTGTAGAGGAGAGCATTTGAAACAGCGTTAGAGTGCCATGGCTTCTACAGCAGTCACCAGACGGCGATCGGTCGACAGTTTGGCCGTCGACTCCGACGATATCCACCGAGTGCTCAACAGCCGGGCAAGAGCAGGGACGGTACGCGATTTAGTTTATAGTGAATGTAAACTTGCACCGTGTCTACCGCAATCTCTCTTCATGCCCCACCTGGACCCAGTGTCAAGACAGAGTCAAGACGATCGGACGCGGGCGAGGGCGCAGGGGGCTGGCGTAGTCGAAGCCGCATCTAGACGTGCCGTCACACCTGGCTCAGATCCCACGGAGTGGGAGTGGCATCATGGTCACATTAAGAAAGGGCTATTTCAGCCCGACTCTAAGACCACTGGTCGGCCTCTCCACCTAAACACAACACTGGGCCGACTGCGAGGTCCAAGTTACCCCGGCATTTGGCAACCTTCCAAGCCACGGCTTTTAGCGCACCGTGATAGTTTCAAGCGCGTCAGATTGTTTGTAGTGAGGAAAATGCGCTGAGCCGTCGACCTCACTCTCCCTTCCCCTTCTCAGGCCTGTCACTGTCCGAACCGGTCAGTTGACTGGAGCGGCGAATGGGTACGGTGGCTGACCTATCTAGTGACCTTGTCTGCGAGCACCTGGCACCCCAAACAGAAGCACCAGGATTTCGCCCAACGGGGGTTGAGCGGCGTACATCTCACATGCGTGAGAGAACCGTAGGTCACGTTAAGGAGCCGCTTCGGTCCGGCTCTCAGCCCATCAGTCTGTCACTCCACACATACATGCACACATCCCGTAGGTAACAACAGTGATGTTAGAGGTCTGGAAGCAACGAGATGCAGATAAAACAAACTACCTAAAACAGGCGCTGTCATTACCTGGAGGGCGCGTTCATCGACTGAATTCGGCTCCACGCAGTGTCGCCGTTTGTCTGACTTGACCGAGGCCCTGGGAGTTGATGATGATGATGCTGTCGCACTCGACTCCACGGGCAGGATGTGATCGGGGCGGAGAGTAGGTTCACCGGTCGTGGGCTGCCTGGCATACAGTTCTGAAATGCGGCTTAGATGGAAGAGGACGCCCTCCTTGCGAAAGTATAGGGAAAAGGCCAGAGGCAGGCGCTCAATGAAGACAGAGGCCAGAAGTAGGCCAGCGACGATGATAGTGCATTCCCGGCTGGAGAGCATGCCTGCGATGAGGCCACTGACAGATCGAGGAGAGACTGTCCTTGAGAGCAGCAGTGGAGTTGCATAGGACACCATCCTGTGGCAGATAGGGAAACTGCAGTCAACTACTGCTTCACAGTGCATAAACAACAACATGATAAGAGTGTCTTAGTGCCTTACTGTAGGCTGCAAAGAAGATAAAATATGCAACTTCAAGTAATTTCTCAGCATTCAAACCACACCCTTGAAGTTCCGAAAAAAAAGGTAAAAGGGAAGTCCATTTTTTCAAAAGAGACTTCCTGCAAACATGCGCGACTAACCTTCACTTACATGCTGCATCTGGTGCTCGGCTTGTGTGCGGATCCAAAGGATCAGGCGAACAAATCGTTTGCTAAAATAATTCACTCTAGCGCTATTTCGAAAACAAACCTGACAGCTCGACGGCGTCCACCACTGCCTCGTAAAATGGACTTGACAGTGACCGGTGCGTGAATTCCATCATGGTGAGGCGGACTTGGGATGCATCGAAATCACTCCCTCATCGAAAGCGGCGTCCATCGGGAGCCCCTATGGCGGATAATGGCACTAGATGGCTTACCGCCAAAAACCATCGCCAAGATTAAGGCCAATTATCACTCTACCACCACACGAGTCCTGGTCCGCAACAATCTTTCCCAACCGTTTGGTACTCGGTCGGGCGTTCGACAGGGTTGTATCCGGTCGCCCATTCTGTTCAACTACGCTATTGACTGGATTCTCGGAAGAGCCCTACACGAAGGTGACGTCGTTGGATTCGCACCCGGACACCGACTGACTGATCTCGACTATGCCGATGATATCGCCTTACTTGCTTCAAGTTTTGGTGATCTACAGTCTGGCGTCAAGGGTGAACGAGGTCGCTAAATCGGTCGGTTTATCCATAAACGCTGGGAAGACTAAAGTGTTTTCAAGCTGCATCCCTGACCAGGATAAGGCACCCCTCGGGATTGATGACCGTCAACTTGAAGAAGTAGACAACTTCAAATACCTCGAGGGAGAGACTGCTGCCGAATGGCCAGAGTAAGGATGACATTGTCTCTCGAATTGATGATGCTCGCCAGGTCTTCCCAAGCCTTCAAAAATGCTCATGGATCCGACTCGACATCTCCATCGCCACTAACATTCGCGCGTACCGTGCATCTGTCCAATCTGTCCTTCTCTATGGTTATGAATGCTGGGCTTAGCGTGTGGAGGACGAGCGAAAACTGGAGGTATTTGACCACCACTGCTTGAGGATCATCCTTCGAGTGAAGTTCACCGACTTCGGCTCAAATTAGACAGTCCGCACTCGCTGCGAAAACATCTCTAATATAACCCAGGCCATCCAACAAAGACGACTGAGGTGGTTCGGGCATGCTCTTCGTCGTTCACCTCATGGGCTCAGGGCCAACTCCAAACCTGGCTCGGCACAGTCCATCATGACATGGAGGTGGTTCTTGGGCCTTCGGTATTCGGTCTCTGTCGCTGCCGAAGAGAATGGATTGAACCGTCCAGTTCTGCTGCAGCAGATCGTCACGCGTGGAGAGGTACAGCTCGTGACATCATCGAGGCCGGTTAGATCAGGTATGATCGCAACCGTAACAAATACAAGCAGGGGTTAGGGTTTAGACAGAGGTTTAGGGTTAGGGGTTATGCTATTGTGTCCTCAGTCGCGGCTATCACAAGAGTCGGATTTAGCGATAGATTCTTCAAACCATCTGCCTAAATGTGACTTGGGTAAGATGTGGTTTGGTTGAGGTTAAGGGTTAGGGGCTGTGGTTAGGGGTTAGGGTTAGAGGCCAGGGTTGGAGTTTAGAATTAGGGTTAGGGGTTAGCGCAACTATTTCCCATCCATTCAAAGTACAACAGCGCATTCCCAATAGCCTGTCTTTTACATAAAACTACCTGACCTCTCCGCCTGTGCGTTCCCCGGCCCCACCTGTAAAAAACCTTATTACCACTGGTCCCGTATTAGAGATGACTGGGGTTTGTTTACTTCATGTGGGGCTACCAGACCACATCCGACCGTGATTTTTCATCGATGACTAGGATCTCTTAGCTTGAAATATCTAATCAATGCCCTCGGTTTTTATACATCCGCCTATTTACAGCCCAAATTAGCAGCGTCTCAAAATGCGCGCTAGCGATTTTGCGCTTTACTGATGTACATAAACTAAATGATTACGTAAGTGCGCACTTTTTATTTTTCCTTCCCGAGCACACCTACCTGTCAGTTTCGTTTATCGCTCCCATGATACCCCTGTAACCACCATTACAGGAGTCTTCGACTGCATGAATTCGTTCAATGTGAAGCGGACTTAGGATGTCGCGAAACTACTCCCTCTTCCCACACCCACCGTGTCCGGGCCAAAGGTGGGCGCAGATGCAGCTGACCAATCCGTTTACGCCTGCCACCCACGAGCCAGTCCCGGGCTCCCCAAAGTGCCAGGCTTCACTTGGGTGGGGATGTCAGATCTCAAATGAATGTGTGTCATAAAAGCCACATCCCTAACTTCGTTTAAAAGGTGGAATCCTGTCAGTTGGCAAGCCCTTAATCAAGACTACTGGAGCGTCAAATTAGTGAGAAATGCGCTGATTTGTCGTAGGACGAATGGCTCACTATGGATTTCATGCGCTGTCCACTGTTCTGTAGCCTGCCCGACCCTTTCGGCAGACCGAGGGCTAGACTGGGCGCAGTGGCTGGGGCGTGGCGTACAGCTCCCCCCCCGTCATCAACTGGCGTATTTAGGCGCGCGAGTGCACACAGTTCGCCCGTGACCACTAACGTTGGCAAACATTGCCGCAAGTTTGATGGGGAGAGGGGGGGGGAGACGGACGGCTCTAATGACCACAGGGGTTCATGTGATGCCTGAATGCGTAGGCACCGAGTGAGCTTAAATTAAGGATGATATGTTTGCGATGGCTGGCGTACATGCGCGTAGATGATCGAGTAAGCCCATTTGGTGACTCTGAAAGCGCGGTCGCAGGTGGCAGACACCGGTTCTTCGGTAATGCTACGATGGGTTCAGAGGTGTCCGAGAGGGCCTACGCGTGATTACGATGTGTGGTAGAGGGGGGGAGGGGTCAAGTTGGCACTCAATCTACACTTCTGGCCCAACTGTGTCTTATCAGGGCGAACTGCGATATAAAGATGAGAGGGGCGTCATCAGTGGTGGTTGGGTTATTCGGATGTATTTAATAACTGACAAGCATAACTCTGGATTGTGCAAAAATACCTGTGCAAAAAATGGGACATTTGATTGTAAATAAATCAACAAAGCATAAATCGTAGCGTAAGAAGGTATACCATACAGTGCGTGACCTATCTCATGAAATGTTGGCTGAAATTCTGAAATGCGTTTTCGATTAGGAAGGATTACTTGGTCGCGGTTGTAATACTGACTATCCTGCGGCATACTCTTATAACATTTCGGACTCGGCAGGATGTCGGCTTTTAAATGCACTTCTTTTCAATCTCCTGTAGAAAGCGTGCCTGGTAAAAAATGACTACTTAAGTAGCATGCATTTCTCCATGGATTTTCGATGGTCTTGGAAATTCAAATATATTTTATAGAAACCACAAACAAAAATTCTTTTAGTCAATCAAGAGAGAATCATGTCTTCTTTATATTTTATACTTAGGGAAGGAGTATAATTAGGTTTTAAAAAAGTTTTCCAATTGCTGAATAATTTGGAGCCTGATCATTCGTTGCATTAGCGCTTAGTGATTACACTCTACAAGGTGAATGCTTTCCGCGTAAAGAATCCCAAAAGCATGCTCCGGGGCCACACTCATCAGCATCTGATATATATATGTGGGACCAGATTCAAAGATAATGAACGCACTATGACGAGACCTGAACATTCAAAGGTAGCAGTAGTAGCATTGAGATGTGTGATGAGTCACCAGACGCCTGTAAAAGCCCCTTTTACCACCGGTCCTGTATTGGAGGTGGCAGGGGTTCGCTTACCTCAGGTGCAACTACATAACCACATCTGACCGTGGAAACTACCGAAACAGGATGTAAGGCTGTGTGAGACTAAACAAGGGATTTGACGCTTGACAAACAGCGGATTGCAGGCTGGGTTTATGGATTTCGCAAATAGCTCAGCTGCTACCATTTGCAGTCTAGGGGAAATTCAGAACACGCAGTATGTCAGGAATGCTTGTGCAGTCTGCTACGACAACGATAACATCGACGAACGTACCTGTGAATGGCTTCGAGACACTTCAATCGAGCAGCGATGCCATTTAGCTCAGCATAGACTTCAAATAGGAGAGGCAGGAGGAGGTGAACTGCCCTGATCATCACTAAGTCCGTCTCGCCGGCCTCGGCGGAGGTGTCGTCCGCTTTGGTCGACGAGGTGGAAACTCGGCCGGACTGCAGGAGTTTCTCCAGTCTGCGACACTCACTTTCAAAGAGCTTGGCTCGCACGTCCAGCTGGGCACTGTCCTTCGGGTGCTGAACACTGTTGTTGTTGTTGTTGTTGTTGTTGTCACATGCCTTTGGAGACTGAGAGGAGCAAAAACAGGATGCAAATTGCAGACAGTCAACAACAAGATGCCGGAGCCCAGGTACTCTAACCCACGTAGGGTTACAGCGAGGAAACGTAGGCACATTCTACTCACGCCTTTCGCCTACCTCGTGACCTTAAAACCAGAGAGCATAAATAACACACCGTCCCAATATGATAGCTCACAAACCCTCTCTCGCTCACCTTATCACTGCCCGCCTTTTTCCCAGGCAACTCTTGGCTTATTTGCCGTTATCAGCCCGCCAGAAAGACTCCAAATGCACTATCGGGTCACGGTTCGCGCCTAGTCGGCTGCGACGGGCAGAGTCGAAAGGAAGTGGCGACTTCAACTTGTGACTAAACGCCGGATTTGGTCGAATAACGACTAAAAATGACGCAGCGACGGCAGAACCTACAGAAACCTAAAACCAGTTTTCCATTGCGGAGTTAAATCAAGGTCGGCGGAGTTAACAGACTGTGTCGAGACAGCAGGTCGTACTAACAATTTGCTGGTGCGAGGATTGTGAACAAACGAAAATGTGCGTTTGTAGACTTTGACTTCCTGAAAGGGTCAAGTCAACGCTATTTGGTCTATATGTTCGTCAGCCGGGGGGCATATCGCTGTGGCCAGAGAGGATGTAACCGGGCGGTCTTCCTCGGAGCGGAAAGCTGACATAAATTGCTGAGGTGGGATATTGTAGTCGTACGACGGTCAGAATGGGCGATCCAAATGGGAGCGCCTTCGAACCTATTGACGACACCTAAACAGAAAAAACGGCTGAAAGGTGGGCTAGATCGCAGTTGGCAGCCAGGAATGGGGAAGCGGACGGCGACCTTAAACCTAATCCTAACCTTAACCCTAACTTCAACCTTAAACGTTGACCGTTAACCTTAACGGCAACCCTAACCGTAGCCGAAATCGTAAACGGAAGCGTAGCCCTTAGACATAGCCGTAACTGAAAAACCTAACTGTAATACTGAAACCTAATCGTGCGCTCAGACCATAACCGTAACCCGAAAACCTAAGCCTAAAGGCATAACCCTAAGCAGAAAATGGGAAACCATTAACCGGTACCCTAATCCTAACCTCAAACGTAAAACGGAAGCCAAAGGGGTCAGATGTGATTATGGAACCCCACAAAATAGCCCCAGCAAACAAACCCCATAGCCACCGGTAATACGGGGCATGGCTACCAACTGCGATCTAACCTACTAATCTAGAGGTGTCATCAAGATGGACTAGTTTGAATTGCCATTCCCGGCTTATTCGCCGTCATCAGTCCGTCAGGATGGCTCACCATCGGATCTTATTTTGCATCCGTATGTGCAGTAGACAAGCCCCATTATAGCCCCTAACTTTGACCCCTAACCCCTAACAGGTACGGCTAAGAAACAAGACCTTGCCCAGCCGTACTCCAACCCACGATCAGATGGACGAGAGATGTGAAGGCGAGCTCGGGGGATCATTGAGCACGGCCTGTTGGCTGTGATCAGGAATATTCCCCTTCGTAATAGGGGTACATTACTGAGCACTATCCATTATGACAAAAGGGCTCAATAAGTGGGCAGATAGACTATCGGCCGCGCATCTGTACACATGAAGGGCATTCGTTGAAGCCAATAAAACAGGACGCAAAGGGGAATATATTAGCAAAGTGTTATGTCAATCACTACTAGCGGACTGCGAGATTCCATACGTATGCATGTGAGGCGTGTAAATGCCCATGAGCTCGACTGGGGAGTACTTTCGCCGGAGGCTTCACCCTGCTGTGTGATCTATGACAGGCAGAAATTACGAGCGAGGTGATACAAGTACCAGTAGCTGCGACCAACATTATTAGACAGCAAGCAAACTCCCTAGCGGATTCCTGTTTTCTCTTTTCACCCAGATAGGACTGTCCTTTCGCACTCGGCACACTCTGACCTCTAATGTACTCCCTATCCCTCGCCATCAGTAGGTCCTTTTCGGCCAAAGGAACGAATGGGGAAATGGCATGCATTTCAGTTCATTGGGGCTGCTACAGTCAGCCCACCTGGAAAGTCGAGAGAGAGGGAGGGAGCGTGGTCTTCAGTTCTAGGCCAACACAGACTACAAAAAGTCCAAACATTCGCCCGAGCAAAGGACATGAGAGGATAAGATCCCTGGGAGGGTGAGCCAACCGGTTGACCAAGCGTGTAATCGGGCATCAAATAGTGGAACAGCCCTCGGTTAAGGTTGCCGAGGAAATAATTGGACCCTCAGTCGAGCTGACAGGTAAATTACCTACAAAAAGGCCATAATCCAAAACAGGCTTGGGCGCCTATGCTGCTGTTATCATAAAAAAAGGTTTCGCCCGCCCAACCGCACCGGATGGGTGGGTGGAGACGTCTACTAGCGAATCCAGGTAGAACGCCCAGATCAAGTGACGGCTTCAGCGACTTTCGGAGCGTCGGAGGACTTTGATTCGTATGCGTTGGTAGGACCTGGTGAGGATCAATGGCGGCGAGAGAGAGGGGCACCCTTATGCCTGACTGTAACAGCCTGAAAACGTCTACTGCGAGACAGGCTAGGGCAGTCGAAATTTCGCATTCGATCCAGGTGTTCGGCCATGCGGCGATCGCAGCAGAGCCCGCACCCACAAAGTCTGCAGGCGTGTCTAGCCCAGCCTAGAGAATAAATTGTCAACTTATTTGCATCACTAGGACGTGTGGATGTGACATTTCCAGGGCAGAGAAGTGTCGGCGAGAAGTGGACAGAGTCCGCCTCGGGCTTGCTCTAGTTTACAGCAGAATTCGTGGCACAGGCTGACATATGCCCAGTAGGAATTCGTTCTCATTACTATTACCTCTCCGAGCAATGGCAAGGGCCGGCTGCTTGTGAACTGGTACAAACACAGGGGAGTAATACGGGTCAAGAAACAGAAAAACGAAACAGAACCGAACAAGAGGTATGAATGCAGGCAGTAAGACTTACGAGTTCAGAGTGTCGATGAGTGTGCGCACTCAAAACTGCGGGTTTTGCAAAAGCCGCCGGTAGTGGAGGCATCAGTTCACTAAAAGCAACGACGACAACAGGTTAGAACGCCTGACTGAGCGCTAAATTGTGGCTACATTTTCGCTCCGAAAACCCACCTTATCAGGTTCATGAGAGTAAGGACGTTCTCCTGGCCCCTATCTTCCAGCGAGAAGGATGTGTTCGATTTGGAGGGAGTAGAGGTGGAAAGAAGGTAGTCGGACGGGGAAGTCGGCAGGCTTCCGACCTGAGAGCCAGTTGAAAAGTCCAAACTGCTTGCGGGTGGCTCACGTTCAGTGAGCAGCGTGTAGGCTGTTTCGGTCATGCCTACCGAGAGGAGGAGGAGAGAAATGACAGCCCCCTTGAATATATGCATTTCGTGTTGTGCAGTTTTAGTGACCGAGAGACCGAAACCCAGCCGAGTCACTGTGGAAAATACCACCTCAAGAGTGGCACAAAGTTTCATGTACAACCAACCCCCGTTAAATCTCAGCATGGTGGCGACAGCAGGCAAGGCACCAGTCTAGAGCTACCAGAGGTGGTCGAATAGGAAATTCTTAGTTACTAATCGGTAAGATCGCAGTTGGTAGCCAGGCACTGCACGTTGATACTGTCAACGTACTTACTTGTTATCAGTGAGTGTGTTTGCCTTGCCTAGGGAACTGGTTATCAGTAGGTGTGCTTCTACTGCGTGAGGTAGGTCGGCCGTTTCCGTCAGGCTGTTGGGTTTAGTGAGGGTTACGGTTAGGCGTAGGTTACGTTTTGGTATAAGGATTTGCGTTATAGGGTCCGGCTTCAGTGTTAGGGTTCACGATTATGGTTTGGCTTTAGGGCTGGGGTTTGGCTTCAGGGTTAGGGTTACCGGTTAACGATTAAGGTTGGGATTAAGGCTAGGGTTGTCCTATCACTATTTACCTCTTTCATTTTCCGCAGGCTGTGCTGTTTTCCGCGGATTTTTTTTCAATTTCTATCATTACTCTATCTTACTAAAACTTCCCAACACTTTTTTCGTTTACTTTATTTCTTCCCCGAAACTGCGGCATTCGTCCAGCAGCACTTCCACTTACCCCACCCATATAACCCTCTTTTCCAGCATTCCAGTAAGACAGGGACCCCGCCGTCTGCCTCCCCAGTCCTGGCTACCAACTGCGATCTAACCTACTAATCTAGAGGTGTCATCAAGACGGGTTAGTTTGAATTGCCATTCCCGACTTATTCGCCGTCATCAGTCCGTCAGGAAGGCTCACCATCGAGTCGGCTGCGATGAGTAAGACACACACACACACACACAGAGTCGAGCAGTGACCACTCCAGTTGGCGACTGAACGCCGGAGTTGATCAAATCGAAAACGGCGCAGTTACGGCAGAACCTATAGGAATCTAAGATCGGTCGTCCACTTTGGAGGCAAGGCAAGATCGGTGGTGTTAACAGACAGCAGGTCGTACTAACAATTTACTGATGAGAGGGCATTAGTAGCACAATTACTTTAGAAGTCGCCAACATCCTACCCGTACCGGTTGGTTATCCAGCTTGGATTAGCATACACAGAATGGGCTGGGGTACTGTGGCCCGGTAAACAGGAACACTGACATCTCTGATGAAACCCAGCAGACGGCTACTGGAGAATGCAACCACGGGGGCCAATCACTGTGGTTCAGAATCTCAACATATGTGTTGTCAATTTGAGAAGTCTATCTTTGTCCGACAGAAAATAGTTCTGGCGACTGGCTCAATTGACACCGAGCTAAACCGTTCAAATAACCGTGAAACCGGAAAAAAAAGCTGAAACAGTGGTGGGCGCGAGACATAATCTAAAGTTAATTCATACAGCGTTGCATGACAGTCCGGCCTGAAAAACATTCGCAAATAAAATAACACGTGGCTCTTCATTAGTCTCCGATTACTACACAAAAACAGCTCATTCTTATAGTTCCTTTTTAGAAAAATGGAGTCTCCTCAGTTTAAGCATTTCCAAACATTGGCGGGCAACGGTAGAGCGAAGGACCCCACTTAACTGTCGGTAGACTGTGAATCGTGTCATGTGCGGATTTATTTTGGCATCCAATTGCAGGTTCGTTGCTAATAACAATCACTTCTCATGACCGCAAACCATTACTCAAAGTCCGCTACTTTTTGAAAAGTTTGTTTTCTGTTCGTTTTTTTTCAATTAGCGCGCTCATTTCCGTTGCCACACAAAAGCGTACTATAGGAATTTCGGCATAAACTCAAACAATTCCCGTATTTTTTTGCATTTGGTAAACTTACTGTCTGGCGTGCGGCCACACGCGTAAAACACAACACCCACAATCACCATTCTCGTATGACACGATCCACGGTCTACCGAAAGTTAACTGACGTCCTCCACTCTACCGTTGCCTACTGGCGATTTCAGTTCGGATGAATATCGGTGGCTTTAGTACCTTTAGGACAGTGGTCACTACTACGACCTGCTCGTATATTTAAAAATTTGTTCGTTTTCATTTTTTTTGGTATGGACTACGACCTCCGCTTCCATAAAGCACTGGGCTACTTCTTCAACAGCCGGCACGCTTTGAAAGTTGGCTAAATAAAACCACACTTATGAAAGGACAGCCGTCGGGAGCACATTTTCGCGTAGAGGCAATTCCCTACATGCCGAACTGTTTGCCTACTGGCGCAGAAAGGGTTGCCAACCTCACCTAATTGATGAAAACTGTCACTTAAATACGATGTTTCGAGAAAATGCATCCAGGGTGGCTGGATAAGGCCAGTACGGCCAGCTAAATAAATAAAGTCGAGATGCCATGCCACGATTTGGTTCGACTTGTAATCCAGTTCGATTGCTGAGAAACTTGGTCAGACATGGGAATACGGACCTCCTCCCGTCCCTCCCCCTCCCTCAGTACTATAGGTGGCCTTGTGTCTAATTCCGGTGACTCTGATTCTCGTTTCCTACCTTTAACCTTAACTCTAACACTCACTTCACATAAAAACCTCCCATCGACTTGAACGAATTCAGAGCACTGAACGGGGGATTTTTCGCCGATTAGCTACAACAAAAAATCCAAGACGAGTGGTGTCCAGGAGCTAAGGACGCAGATTATGGGTGCAAATCAAAAAAACTGATGAAACTTTCCTAGTATTTCTACCATTTGGGGTTTGGCAGGTAGATTAGACATAACAGAGTTTATTTGGCAACGGTAGGGTGAATGACCCCAATTAGTTATCCGTAGACTATGGATCGTGTGCTTATGTGCGTGCTTGCGAAATCTAGTTAAGTGCTGATGACTAGCAGTTGTATCCAAGAGCGGAGGAACAAAAAACGGAGGATGAATTTAGGGAATACAGAAACATCTGCTAGGGGATAGGTTCACTTGTTCGATGGTCAGGCGCTCATTCAAGATGGGACGCCATGGAATATCCCAGCTGGATAGCGTATCTGCATACATTCAGCATTTTACTCAGAAGTATCGTCTTTGCTACCGACAGTCCTCGGTGTTTTTTCAGCATTCCGTCCGGCGTGCAGCCCCATCCGTGAATTCCTCCTCCCCTCCATTACCACCATTCTACAGTCTACCGACAGCTAATTGGGATTCTTCACTATGCCGTTGCCGTAAATTTTGCCTAAAATCCTCTCTAGAGGAGGCACGGAATAACATTTTCTGGAGAGGCAGCAGGAGTTCGAATGGTCTTGAGAGTGAGACATCTCAGACGGGTGGGGGGAATGGCATGAAACAGACAAAAAGTACAAATTTCTATCCCTGACTACCAGCCACCCGTAGCAGAAAGAACACGAGTACAGTTTTTTTCTTAAAAAACGAAACTACTACCCCTACCAATTAAATCTTCGAGACAAAACGGTGGCGGTACGTGTGCAGGGACAGTGAAGAAAACGTACCCAGTTGGAGAAGCTTTACAGCTAAGTCCGGACAGCTGGAACAGATGGTTGCCAGCATGTTCGCAATGTCCTTCACATTTGAAACGACAGGGGGCGAAGCGGATATCTGTAAAGGGTGGACAGGGGGGATGGGAAGAGGGGATTGACACAGTTAACAGACACTCTCAAGTGACTTAAAATGAAACAATATCCAGTGGGGGGTGGAGGCTAGGGTCTCCGGTCCATTGCAGTGTACCTAATTAGACGTGCTCGCAAAGCCTAAATTCGACAGGAATCCGCAAGCAAGACATCGAAAAACATAAACATGTCTTCGCAAGCAATACTTTGAAAAGTAACTCTTGTGGTGAATACAAGGCAGGCGGCAATGTCAGGCGAATAGTAGGACTCCACGAACACAGGCCGGCTATAAATACGGATTAAATGTCAGTTAGCTAAACACTATGCCTACTGTAGTGTATTGCGTTCCTTGGCAAAGTGGAAGCACCCATAAGAACCTCCCGACAAACTCACTCCGATTCGCTGGCTGCACTCGGATTGGGATTACAGGTTAGGCTTAAGCACGGGTCTAGGGTGGGGAGTGAGTGATCAGTTCAATGTCTAAGAGCAACCTCAGCCCATCGCATACTCGTCCGTTGTACTGGGGGGAGGTGGGAGGTAGGTACACAATCCTGTCAGGATATCCTTAAAGATGCTTCTAACCCCACCCCATCCCCCAAGGTAGCAGGAAGATGACGGTGGCAGAGTCTATTGCCGGATGTCGACGCGGGTTGGATAGCAACCCCAACGTCGCGCACGCAGACTGGTCAGAGGCGACACCTGATAATACAGCATTACCATGTGAAGCTGAACTGGAAGCGAGTATGCAAAATGGTATTTGTCTATGGGTAAAGCCGTGGCGTAGGTTGATTCGCAGGCGACTGTAACACTAACATTCGCAATTCTTCCTATGTTGGCGCCCTGTAGCAACCTGCGCTTTTTATTAAAATTGCCCTCTGAAGTTGTATCACACCTTGGCAGTAAACAGGCCGCAAAAGGTCATGCAAATACTAGTGTTTGGTGATGCCATACTAGCAGCACAGGTGCTGGATAAAAGCTCAGACATGCGTGTTTCACCAAGTCTGCCGCTGCATGACACAGAGGCAGTTAATGAATATTACACGGTTATTCTGTTGTGGCTGATGGACTTCGAATTTTGGTCTGCGCCTATAGACCTTGGTATAAACTGATCTACTGCAGGTTAGCAGTTACAGTACCTGTGCTAACTCATGAAATGCCGAGGTCAAAATTATAGTGGAAAATGTAGCGTATTTTTGGTGTCGTTATTTGTGTTTATTTAGTTGAAATAAGGACGAAAAGACCGTTTGCTGGAGAGAAAGTTTGATACGGATCTGTATATTAAATAGAAAACGGGCCGGATTTAGGCGAAATCGGAGGATTCCTGATATTCAAGCAGTTTCCTACGCTATTAAAGCTTTCGGATCGAAATTCTTTGTGTTACCTTATTAATCTGTTTAAGGAGATTAATAAAGGGACGAAAGTTTTCAATAAACTTTCGAACAAAAAGAAAAAATTAAATTTCAATATCAAGAAAATCAGGGAAAAGCAGATAAATTATTTCTTATTGTGTTCAGGAAATAACGTGCGATTCTTTATCTAAAAATTCTATTTTACAAATTCGTAAAGTTTTATGTTTCAAAATACCAAAATAAAAAAAGTTTATCAGTGTGATTGTTATACCAGACTGAAAATGCGTGTCGTAAACGAATATATATTGAGTTCGCGCGACATGCCGTCACTTTTCTCTACCACGCCAAACGATACCTATGTCTAAACCATACTTATCCGAAGTTGACTTCCAGCGCATTCGAAAATTAGCGGCAGGGGGAATCCCGCGTGAGTCGTTAGCTAGTATTTTCAATATTAGCAAGGTCACTCTGTGGCGCATTATTAATGATAAAACGGTTCCTATAAATAAGATGGGGAGACCCAAACGGTCCACAAGTAAGCAAGACGACGATTTTATTCGTCGTACATTAAAAAAGTTTCATTACATGCCAATTGAGACCATTCAGCGGGAACATCTGCCGATGTTTTCTATGAACATCATTAGGAAAAGAATGAAGGAATTTGAACTGCAACGGCGGAAGGCCATGATTAAGCCATATTTAAGTAGAAAACTAATTAGAGAACGGCTTTTATTTGCTAAGAATTATATTGATTACAGATCTTCATTTTGGAAGGGCATTTTCTTCTGCGATGAGGTTCTATTTTTAGACAAGCCTACGAAATCGCTCCAAACCGTCATATGTGGAAAGAACTTCCCAAGAGAACACACTACACCGACGGCAACGTTCAAGAACTGTCGGCGGATGGTGGTTTGGATGGCGATTAAATTCGGTGAGCGGCCTGTCTGGCGGTCAACATCCGACACCATCAACAGCAACGTGTTCATTGCAATTGACAAGGATGCTTTCGGCTACAACGGCATAAGTCGGCGCCGAATGGATACTGTAATTTTGCAGGACAATGCACCTGTCCACCGCTCTAAAGAGGTACGAATTTGATGCCGCTTGCAAATATAATCTGGCATTTTAGACAAAAACCACGCTCTCCGCAATTGGCCTCCAATCCATTTTCATCCCGGCCAACAGTCCCGATTTGAATCCTATCGAAAATCTTTTTGGAATAGTCAAAAGAAACTGGCACAAAGCTAAGAAGACTCTTCCAATGCAGGAAAAATTGGATTTCATACTCAATAATTACATTTTACAATCCACCATAGATAACCTCGTCATGTCTATGTCTGACAGACTTTCTGCCGTTATTAATTCAAATGGACAATCAACAAAGTACTAATTTTTTGTATCTGTTTCTTTCCTTTATTATTTTGACTTTTATGCGCCCTCCTCCTTTATACGCCCTCATACGTAGCCTTTATTAACTTGGTTGTAATATAGGCGTTTCTCGAAAATGTGACTTTTGTCGAAAATTATCTATTTTTATCTCGGTAAATAATATTTTCTTAACCAAACTTTGCTTTATTTCTTTGACACATCGTTTATTTTCCGCTATCAGACTTTGGGAGACGTAGTGTTTACCGATTCTGCGTTAAAGTCGTTAACCTGTGTTAATTCGTGACATTTCATGAGTTAGCACAGGTACTGTAATTTCTAAGGAAATTAAAAAGCAACAAATCATACACATAGTCGAGATATGACCTGTGTTTTCACATGCTCTCGTGATCTAGCAGGAGTCATTCCCTCATAAACATCACACGGCAGCAGAATCTATCAGGAGCAACTGCGAGTTTAAGCAGGGGAACCTAAGATACCTCTACGGAAAGAAACCTGCCTGTGCATTTAAGCGGGCATATTGCATGATCGTTAGCTGTCCTTTAGGACCGAAATAGTCTCTTTGTTAAAATAGTGATTTCGCACTAGTG
>CACRXP010000155.1:1081516-1125137 GCA_902702965.1 Spirometra erinaceieuropaei
ATAAGCACATAAATCCAACAAATCCAACAACCCGATTCTAGTAAAGATTATTTTTGTCGCGAGTTCAATCAAAAAACCATCACGCACCATTCGCTCAGATGCGAGTCCACACTGTTAGTTGCTGTCGTAGTTAAATGCATGATTATAAATTCCAGTAGCCGTTCCACGAGTACTGGCGAATGAAGTGCAATAGGGTAAAGTGGTTTTCCGACATTATTTCACGTTCAGGCTGTCCCAACGGTTAGATGAAATATATTAGAGATAGCTTGAGAGATTAAGGACACAGTGAAGATGCAAAAAGCAGTGGATAATGCTCAAAACCCAGACGCATCGTCGGAAGCTGAGTCGGCAGCCAAAGCCGGGCTTCCAGGAGTTGTTGAACACGTGTTGTTAATAACAGTGATCGTTGGTCTTAACCTGGCAAGCAAAGGACAGAACTTGGTGGTTTTAGCGGATAGGACTGTTCCATCATCGCCGACGTTGTGGTAGTCCTGACAGCTAACCCCGCCAACCCATTGGTGGAAATGAGATTGTCAGCGTTCGATGCAAGGAAGGTAATATTCAGCGGAATCACTACCAGTAAAGTGCTCCATGAGGACCATGCCATAGGTACCAAAATTCGTGTCGGGGAGGTCAACGTGCAAACCCTTTTTGGTGCATTGTTCCGAATCTCATGCAGGGAGGGCTGAAGTATACTCGACCATGGTTGAACTGTCGAAAGGGAAGGTCCGAACTCGCCACAGCAAACATAACCGTCCAAGCAACGCGAGAACGGCGAGTTAGGTGGTTTGGGCACATCCTACCCCCCCCCCGCCCCTAAAAAAAGTGATCGATCTCACCGTCGCCTCTCCGAAAGTCCCGTCCGATAGTATTGGCCGGGACAGAGTCCGGAGTCTGAGGGCTTAACTGAATATGGCTTCGGAACTTGTAATTGGACACAGATCAAAGTGCGTGAATGGAGTTTTGGCAGAGTTATCAGTCTTCCCCGAGGTCACTTACACATAAAAGTACTGTGATTTTTAAAAAAAAGTCAGGTCGGGAGTACAGAATGCGGGGCAACGAACTCGACCACCAGCTTACCAATCGTTTGAGGTTTTCGAACAGTCCAAAGGAGACAATCGATTTTAGTTTTTCCGGGTCATTGCGATAGGCCTCGATGAGACGAGCAAAACAAAGGCAGACACGTTCGACGCAGCGCGGCTCCGAATCCTGAAGGCGCTCACAGAGGCTGGGTAGACAGTTTAGAACCACCTCAAAGTCCTCCTTGCGCAGATCGGCGAAGCAGTTGGCAATCATTGAGAGAATGGTTCGGTGTTGGGCAACTGTCACAAAGTCGTAGTAGCCAAGAACAGCCTGTACAGATGGGAGAGAGACAAGATAGCTGACTTTGACAGCTTGTTGTGGTGCGTGGATACAGGTTAGGTGTTGAGTCTATCTTCAAAACCAGTTATTTTACCAACCGCTAGGGGATTCTGGACAAATGCAGGATGCGCACTACTTTTAGGAGTTTGAAAATGAAGGGTTACCTCATTTGCACATACGCTCTCTGATTTTGGCGTCTTTACCCGAGGGGCGTGATTTTAACGGTGGCAAAATTGTCTAGAGGCCACAAGATGGACTTTATATTAAGAAGCCGCACCACTCTAAGGCCCAAGCATCTATCTCTGGCCAACCTGATGAGTTATATTAGTAGTTAAAGACGCCTGTTTTATAAATTTGTTTGGGGAGGCTTTCCAAAGGCGGAAATGCCTAAAGGTAATAAGACTAAAACTTGTGCAAAACTCTGATCTGAAGCTTCCTGACCAGCTACAACATCCATACTAAAATCACCGGTTGCTTCTTTTATCTGTTGCTGTATTTGCAATCAAACGGGCCACGAGTATATGCGGTAGACCAACACGGTAAAAGCGCGGTCCGGTAGGCGTTATTGGGAATAGGCAGAATGTTATTACCGACTAAGACAAGGGAGACTGGAATGGCCATTTCTGGCTTACTAGCCGTCGTCAGCCAGTCATACCCAGCCCCGAGGTGTGGAACACCTGGGGCTCGAACTCGCGACCTGTTGGTTAAAACTCCACCGCCTTTAACCACTAATCCACGGGCTCGTTGTCCTGTCGGTTTCGGTCGGTAATATACAATGGTGGAGGGTCGCTCACCGATCGTTCTTAAAGAACTCACTCGTTCCGTTGTGTCAACAGTGGTGGCGCACACAGGTGCAGGCACACGCCGTGCTGGTTGGGATTCGAGCCAACTCCTTTTTCTATGTGCGAGATTCTGATCAGTGTACGGTGTGGACCGGGAGGTGTGGTGGTACGCCTAGGCGCGGGTTTAAGCCAGGCCAGCCACCTGCGCCCTCTCCCATCTCCGGTCTTCTCGACTCTACCTTAACCCTGGGCCCAAGTGGGGGAGGAGAGTGGGGTAGATGGTGCGAAAATCTACTATCACTAAAAATTAATTCACGCACAAGTCATCGTCCCTGCTCCCACCCCGCAGTGAAGCACACGGTGGACATTATCGGTCACGACGATCGAGTTGTCGGTGGTGGTGGTGGTGGTGGTGGTGGTGGTGGTGGTGGTGGTGGTGGTGGTGGTGGTGGTGGTGGTGGTGGTGGTGGCCTTATCTAGGGCACTATCGTTTCAAAAGTCCTCGCCTTTAGGACTACACACACGGTATGAGGATCCCTCTGAATGATCAGCACTCTCAGCTCAAACCCACAAGAGATGTTCTAGGACCAGATATCCATTCTACGTCTATGAATTGTTCATTCCAAGTCGACAGTGAAGTTTATCTGTTTTTTTCGAGGTTTTAAATCCTCGAAAATGCATTTAAAAAAGTGAATGAAGTGTAATTAAGTGACGCAGCACCTAACCGTGGAGAACGTTATACCGGGACATGTGTCCCAATACATAAATAGAAGTCACGCCATTTGATGATTGATGTTAATTCCTGGGTGTGGCTTGCGTGAATGTCCCGTGGGAAAAAGCGGTTTCAGTAGACCTGATACCGTTTAAAATCGGCAGGGATGGCAATAGTTGGTCCACTGGTATGCCTACTGAAGGCCGCAAACGAAAATGTGGATATGAGATCAAAAAATTCGCACAGATCGACGCGAGTCAGGAAGGGAGATGTGGTAACGAAGTCCGCGGCACTACATTGTAAATTGTACAGTGGCAAGCTGATTCGTCCAGACGACAAACCACTGTCCCGGTGGGGGCACAACAGTCACTTGAATGCAAGTCTTGCGCAGCTCCCGGGTCAAGTCATTTCTCAAACCTACAGTTTGAAATGGCCAAGGTAGTGTCAAGGTTGGTGGAAATGATCGTGGATGAAGAGGAGGGCATCGAGTCTACGCGTACCACGCACTTTCCGGCCTCGAAATTCGCAAGAGGGGGGGGGGGGCTCGGATCATTCGATGAAGAGTTTCTGTAAGGGTTACACTCAGAAATAGGACTGACGTCTGACGTTTCGCTATGTATGGCTTGCGGACCATGGAATTAGTTTACTCCTCTCTCATTCTTCCTTGCTAGTGGCGAGTCAGAGCCAAGTCAACTGGAGATGAGAAGTGGCGTAGTGTCCGATGCGGGGTGAAGCATTCGTCTGATGTGTGCCACACATGCACGGATCAAACGCTTAATGAGCGGGCGTGACAAGGGCGGGCAGCAAGGGCACAAATAGGCTACTTCGTCTGATATCAAACCGTCTCCATCTAGCCCCAGCAAAAAAGGGTCAGATGTGGTTATGTAGCCCCACCTGAAATAAGCAAACTCCCGGCCAACTGTAATAGCGGTTTTTCACAGGTGGGGTCGGGAAACGCACAGGCGACGAGGTCAAGTAGTCGAGTGCAAAAAAACAGCTACAGGGGATGCGCGGTTGTACTTTAAACGGTTAGGAAATAGTTGTCCTAACCCTAACCCCAACCCCAACAGTATTGTGCCCATCACGTGGAGCTATAAAACCACATCTTACCCAGAAAAGACTATGTTTTCCAGTACCTAGTGAAATAAGCATTTGAGGCGGATAAGACCACAAGAGTTATATCCCTCAAATATTTTCATCTAAAATGGAGTACAGTTCTGTTTCCTGATACAAACTTGGACAGTCACCCGTGAATATGAGGAGGCTGAAGAAGACTTGTACAGCATCCATCCACCTTGACAGTCTCAGGCTCGGATCATACATGCAGCAGTGCAGCCACATGGAGAAGGAGCCGAGAAGCACACTTCCCACTTGCGTGCGAGGTGTTAATTGCGTTGTGTGGTGATGAATGATGTTGATGTGCCTCGCAGGTGTGGGTGAGGAAAGGTGTGATGGTGTGCTATAGCTGGTGGGGGGGGGGGGTGGTCTACCGCATTCACATAGCGTTGCAATGATAAACCAAATAGAGGACGACTTTAGGTGGCATGGGAGCAGAGATACAATACATTACAGGCTCGTGCCCTACAAATCGGACATCACGCACACTCGACAGGCGTAGCCACAAAGATTGTCATCAGGACCAAGTAAACACCATAAGGACACGGTTTTTTTGTGGCGAGTGATTTTTGAAGCCATGAAGCGTTGTAATAGATAGAATGCGTGAACTGAGCTTAATTATGGTATGCAAAACGTAAGAAGGTTGGTCTCATTCAATAGGCGCGAAGTCAGGTGACGTTACCGAAGATGCACTAATGGTTCTTTATTTCAGTTAAACCATGCTCGACCTGTAAGTTTACATCTACAACAGAATCCCGACAGTACTAAAGGTACAGTGAGTGACCGATCTCATTAAATGTTGGCTGAAATTCTGAAATGCGCTTTCGATTAGGAAGGATTAATTGATCGCGGTTGTGATACTGTTTATCATGAGGCATACTCTTATAACACCTTGGCCTCGGCAGGATGTCGGGTTTTAAATGCACTTCCTATCCATCTCCTGTAGAACGCGTGCTCGGTAAAAAATGACTACTTAAGAAGCATGCATTTTCCCATCGATTTTCGATGGTCTTGGAAATTCAAATATATTTTATAGAAGCCACAAACAAAAATATGCCTTCTTTTAGTCAATCAATAGAGAATCACGTCTTCTTTATATTTTATACTTAAGGAAGGAGTATAATTAGGTTCTAAAAAAGTTTATAATTATGAGACTTTTTAAGACAGCGATATGTCCATTCACATAGCATCGTACCTGGCCGTTTACCACTGCTCCTCATGAAATGTACAACATGGTCCGCATCCATTGCAAAATTTTGTGAACCCTGTATGATATCTATTTAATGACATAGAAAAATATGGGATTTTCTTTACGCGGAACGCATGCACCTTGTAGAGTGCAATCACTAAGCGCTAATGCAACGAATGATCAGGCTCCAAATATTTCTGCAATTAGAAAACTTTTTTAAAACCTAATTATACTCCTTCGGTAAGCATAAAATATAAAGAAGACGTGATTCTCTATTGATTGACAAAAGAAAGAATATATATAAATATATAAATATATATATATATATATATATAAATATATTTGAATTTGCAAGACCATCGAAAATCAATGGGAAAAATGCATGCGACTTATGTATTCATCTTTTACCGAGTAAGTTTTCTATAGGAGATTGAAAAGAAGTGCAGTTAAAAGCCGACATCCTGCCGAGTCCAAGGTGTTATAAGAGTATGCCGCACGATAATTAGTATTACAATTGCGACCAAGTAATCCTTCCTAATCGAAAACGCATTTCAGAATTTCAGCCAACATTTCATGAGATCGGTCACTCGCTGTATGATGCACAAACACCCACCAGTTTACAGCGATTTGGTTTGCAATCAAACAGGAAGTTGTGAGAGCAGCAGATGAAGTTGAAACAGACTGGACCAGGTGACACTGACCACGACGATGATACTATACCAAAACAACTAGATCACCATGACTGCAACATTTTAACGGCACTTACCCATGTGGATGACAGTCCTTACATTTTTTTATCCATAAAACGCTACCAGCACGTGATTTCTCGAGTTACAGCACCCATTTGAAGCGTTTGTGGGTCTGGTCTAAATCCAACTTGGAGATTAAACTATGCTGCGAAAGTAGCGTTTGGTTAGGTCGGTGTCAAGCTCCGGGACCTGATGAGGACGCGATTGCTATCCAGCGCAACGTGTGTATGGTACAGACATCGCATCAGGCATAACCTGCTACAGAGTGCCGAGCTGACAGCGCAAGGGCGTTTTTGAAGGGCACCTGATGCAACATTTGTGCGCTTAACTACGGCTGACTTGGACTGAACCAGGTTGATTTTTAGCATCGATTTTAATGCTGTTTTCGATGACTGACGTGGTGGCTGAAAGACGCAGGGACTTCCGTGCAATATCCTTTTCTATCTAGACTAAGTATAAAATACTGAAGTTAGGCCAAAGTACTAACATGAATGAAACGCTATTTCAGAACGCCAATAGGCAAAACTAACCACCGTCAATACAGCACCGAAAGCTGTCCAGAAGTAAGGAAATTTAAGATGCTCATCCCTGAGGACTGACCTCCCACCCTATTTGCCAAGGACGCTTTGAACTTCCAAAGGAAAAGCCAGGTTGTCAAGGGTTAATCGGGCAAAACAGTACGGGTGCGTAGAAAGTGTAGACAACAATTCCTCACCAAACCAACGACGGACAGGCAGGGGCAAAAACTCGAATTAATCCCGTCCAGACAACTGTCTACTCGTTAAAAAAAACTATGAGCGAGTAACGACTGTGCCAATCGCGTGGACCAATGATGGATTGCACTGACCGCGACTATCCAACTCTCGGTCAAGGCGGCAAGCTACAGGTGTGCCTTGGGAAGCAAAAAAGACAAAACGATCTCAACCGCGCACTCACTGTTATTCCACCGTAGAGCAGTACTTGTCTGCCGTGGCGTCGAGACACCTACTCGAGCACATTGATGATCCGCTCCAAAATGTCGCCCACAAAGCTGCAGGACATGGTATTGAGGAGCAGGGGAATAGCCAGAACCACAGCGTCTGCTGCCTTTGGAAGGACATCCATCAGGTGAGAGAGGACATTGCAACTGAGATTCTTCAGCTCGATCAGGCTCTCATCACCGTCATTGGTGTCGGCATCGAGCAGGTCGAGGATGCAGGAGACAAGACTGCGAACAGCAATTCCCGCCAGTGCGTCTTCGGAGCCCATTAGCAGAGCCTGTGTTTTCAGAGTGGGGGCAAAAACAGACATTAATGTCAATATGATACCAAGACTGTCCTGTGAGACAAAGGAATGACATTGGCTGGACGAATTTCGCTTTGATTTGACAAGTTATTCTCCTCCCCCTCCCACTCCCCCGGCGACGATTACATTAAACCGACATCAAGTCCGTGCGGGCGAGTGGAGTCCATGCATCAGCGAATCTCGTAGACAGCTCCAACGGCAACCATCTTACTTAGGCCCAGAAGAAGCAGTCGGCGTAGACATTGAAGGATGCGTATGATAGGTTAGCCAAAAAACAAATAGTCGGACAGGGCAGGGCAGACAGGTAGGTACTGGGATGATTCGTTAGATTACGTGGATAAACATGCTTTGAGGGAGGAAGTCAGACACGCCAGTAGTAAGTAAAACTTCTGACAGTGGCAGACAGAAATTCCATGTTAGATGGAGCAGCATAGGCTGCCTACGAAAATGATGATAGCCAAGATAAGTGAACTAATTCCCGCCCCTCTCTGTCAAACGCTCCCGTCACATTGACTGACTGAACGCAACAAACGAACGACGTTAACGAGGGCAACGCGTTCCACACGTGCTTCGTGGCCTGACGAGATGGTTTGGGCGGAGGAGGGGGGACGCGGTGGAACAGACACAATTCTCATCACTCCACAGGAATAAACCACTGGCAGGCACGAGGTAAAAAAAAAGCAGTGACATTAGCTGCCGCTAACTAGAGACCTGAGCGACGATGCATAGCGAGGAAGTGCTCCCTCGCGTCTTATAGAGACCAGAAGGCTGTCTGTAGATTATTATCGACGCAGTAGAGTGAACTTGGAATCGGGGCTTGAGACAACGCACACGACCAAGGTTCGAGCGTGACAAGGCTGGCAGGAATTCTCCCGGGACGAAAAGAATTTGCCAGGAATAAGAGTAAACAAAGTAACAAGAATGACGGATTCCCATGGGACGTCATACTGGAGCACCATCGGCTCCCAAACGATGACGATGCAGCAACGGCCTCGATCCGTCATGTAGAAGCGGAATGTCTCTAAGGTGGGACAAACGCTATCGCAGCAGTTTATTCGGTTTAGCATCAAGACGTGGAGATTGGGGATTTGATTACGGCTCTTAGAAAACGCGCTAAGACCGCACGAGCTTTCCCGGTCTGTTTTATAGAGCGAAGTTAAACGTAACCTGGTAATAGGGTGCTGTTGGCGACCAACTAGACGGGGGGGGGAGGTGCGGAAGTCAGGTGGAATGAGGAATATGTGCGAGGGAGGGCTATTGGGTTAGGACCTAAGATTTATTTAATATGGACCACAGTCTGGTCAGAAAGTCCTTACATCCATATTCCACAACATTAAAATCAGTACATAGTATTTGTAAAAATTAAGCCAACAGGGTAACAATCGGGAGAGGCCACCCAAAAAAATACTGACGGCCAAAGCAGCGATCTTATCGCAACTGTCCTAAGCTATGCAACCATTGACTGAGCCGCACACTGGCGACTGCGGTAGCCTCCTGACCTCTGGAATTAATGGTGAAAATTGATAATCCAAGTGTTCGGTCAACGGCGATCGTATTGCAATTGTCTGTAGGTAAGTTACTATAGAATACTCCGCATAGGGACTACTGCGATCGCTTGTCAGAAGTGGAAGCTTATATTAAGATTGTTTAACGTAGGGTGGGTCTACGGCGATCGGTTCGCAGCTGTCCAAAGGGTATGGTGCCATAGATTGAGCCGCATACCTACAACTGCGGTCATTCGTCACCTAAGGAAGAAGTGGTCATAATGGATAAGCCAAAGGGCCGGCACACAGCGATCGTATCGTAAGTGTTTGAACGTATGCCACCATAGATTAGGCCGCATATCGACTACTGCGCTCGCTCTTCAGCTGTGGAAGCTAATGTCAAGGTTGGTAAACATAGGATGGGTCTAAAACGATCATTCCCCAACCGTCCTAAGCTATGCTGTTCTAAAGTAAGCCGCAAACGGACTAATGTCCTCGCTCGTAACCTAAGCATGCATATGTGAAGGATGGCAAACCAACGGTCGGTAAACAGCGATCGTTTCTCAACTCTTAAGGTATGCAAGGATAGATTTAGCCGCAACTCCACTACTGCTGTCACTCTTCAGCCGTGTAAGCTTAGGTCAAGGTTGATTAACCATGGCTCGGTCTGCAGCGGTCGCATCTCAACTGTTGGAGACTATGATAATCTAAGTGAGGCAACATGTGCACTTCAAATCAGATAAAATTGAGGTCGGGTGAAACAACAAATTTGTAGGGCCATAACCTGCTCAAACAGCTATAGCAAGTATTATTTTTAGGCAACGGATATTTGGGTGCCCTCTCCCGATTGTTACCGCCAACAGTTTTACAGCACCTTCCGCTGTGTGCCATGCGCACATTCCTTGCCCTGCTCTTACAATAAGGGGAGCCACGCATGACTTGTAATTTAGAAAGGCTGAACATGGGGAGAGAAAGAAAGAAAGAAGCGCTGATCCCTACCTGATTGATCTCCTGAAGAAGAATCAGCTGCGTTGAGCGATCGGAGAAGGACTGCTGCAGCTGCATAATCCTCTGGTTAACGTTTGAACTCTGGGCAGTAAAGACAGAGGGCGTACCACCGCCGCCGCCCCCGGAGCGGCCGAGACCAATGATACAGCTTCGTGCACCGGAAGACGGGTAAGTGGATGCTGCGGCCCCCACGATGGAATTACTTGAGGATGTCGCACAGTGCTGGCTGCTTGACTGCTGCTGACTATGACGGTTCTGTGGCGTGGAGGAGAAGATCTCCAAGCGCTGAGGCCGCTTTTCGTGGCCATCAGTGGAGGCGGAGGCGAGACTCTGAAAACAGGCCGTGTTGGCGCCGGCAGCAGTACTGTTGGCCTGTCCCGCAGCGACATAAGCAGATGCAAAGTAGACAGGTGGCTGGCGTAGGGGACCTGTAGATGAAGTCTCACCACGGTGTGAGAGCAGCGAAAATTTTGAAGACGCGGAGTTGGGTTGGACAAACTGCAAAATGCTGCTGCCGCCACTGCCGCCGGCAGACATGCCAGCTCCAGATGCGCCTACGAAGGCGGGAAGAGGAGAAGAGTGAAGCATGCACGTTTGCGGACGTACCTGGCTAGCATTCGGATTGGCTAATACCTCAATGTCGTCTGGAGCAGACGAAGCGACATGCACAGTTAATCGTCATAGTAGTAGTAGTAGTAGTAGTAGAAGCAGGACTGTGGGGAAAACTAATCAAATACTCTAGGTGAACGGAGAACGCGCCATCAGCTAGAACGTTTTTAAAGCACAGAAAGCAACGTTTCCGACAGTTTTAGAGAAGCACGTCAAAAGATATGGGAGTCCTTAAGTATTGACTAGATAGTCTGGCGACAGTTTTGTGAAAAACGTCAGCACGCTCGACCACGCAAACCATGGGATCAAAAGGCTTTTTTGGGCTTTCGACATTGTCTTTTTTCATAAATCCAGCGAGGAGGCGTCCAGTGTGGCAAACTTCTGCACTGGACAGCAAAGCGGTAGTGACTAGCAGTTTATGTCATGATAAAATAAACTAATTCACGGCTAAAAGCGCGAAATCGGAGGGTCTACATGCGACAATATGGACTGCGTGAGCTTGTGGTGAAGAGGTATAGCCGCATCCACTGCCACCTGGCCAGGATGGCAGGCACGTCAATCTATCCAGGTAATGGTGTCAGGTCACTTCTGCAAAAAATGCACTTAGAAAGGGCACACATGCTGCCGAGAAGCTGCTATGACAATACAGTGAAAAAAACAAATTATTAGAAATGTGCCACGGCTCCCTCAACACTTCATCACATCCCTAAACCAACGCGTGGATGTGAGGTAATTTCGCTTCGAACCGCTCCGGTGTCTATAGGTCAATAATTTTCAATGGTCCTGTACAGATGCCGCGGCTGATCAGAGGGTATGCACACTAGAAATTACCGATTTATTTCCGAGAGTTCGACGTTATTTCTGACGTCATCGGATGGGGTAAAAGTGCGTTTTCTTATCCAGTTTTCGACTCATTGTAATCTGGACTTTCGACATTCATCAATACTGCTTAAGGTTCTAAAGTTGTCGTTGGACTGCTGACCGCTCCACTGATTAGATAATGCTCCAGACACCATTGGTAGATGTTCGGAGAATTTGGTGCAAGGTTAACGAGATTTAGGGGTCTGAGCCATCTGGAAAGGCGGAAATTATGAATACGGTAGGGCTACCTCGAGAGGAAACATTGAACTTTAGTCGTTAATTAAGGCTGGGTCACACACGCCCATCTCTGGTCCTCTTAGTTTTGACTTGTCGGTGGAAACGAAGGACGGTGGGGGCGAGTTGGGTAGATGCGTCGCAAGTCTGCCACACAGGAAGCAATTTCATGTGCAAGTCACAACGACGCCCAACACATCGCTTACGATAAAAGAACTGATAGTCAGTGCTGGCAGGACTGTAAAGCAACCAGACATCGGGTAATGTAAAAGAATTTGCCTATGGGTGCGCCAACCTCGGCCGACCGCAACAGCGTCCAGATGAATCTGGCTGACTTAGACAACTGGTTTTTTGCAACCTGAACGCTAACTCTTGAAATAGTGCAACTTGATCTGCTACAACACTTTCACAAATAAACAGAAAGGATGACTGGTCTGGAGACAGGAATAGGGGAGAGCGGAGCGAAAGCCCCCCCCGCGCAGATAGGAAATTACTATCCCCCTTGTGACCTGCAAGCCCGGGTTTAATGCCGTAACTGCCCACCACCGTTGAGACAGAACGACCACATAAGGGGACGCGGTGTTAGGAGACTCCGGACAGAAGGACAGGACAAAAGCATGAGAGAGAAAGAGAGCCGTGCCATTGAAGATGGCCGCTGAGAGTGATGCGGCAACTCAACAGACTACCTAGATTCTGGGCCCGGCACTACTTCGGGCTAATAGGTTGTAGAGCCTTCACCAACAGCAGACATGACACCATTTTGTCCTCTTTTGGATTTCGGTTCTCATTCAACGCAAACCCTCCGAAAATCTCATAGCTGAGTCTGGATTAAGGAATTAAGCAGGTAAACAGGCGTGCGCGAAATGGAACCCAACCAACACATTTTCCAGAGATTAATTGCAGGATGGCTGGAAAGTCTCAACGCAGGGATATCTGCTTTTCTTAAATCAACTGTTTTACACCTAGATCTGCTCTCCAGCAAAACAGACAACACAACTCTAACCCATGATCGCTCGTAATACAGGACGGATCTCGAAATCATATGAAAAAGGAACATTCCACTGGTTCGATAGGGCCAGCGGACACCTAGAAGCTACAATTTTCGGAATTTTTAATCTTATCAGGCTGCTGCTATTTACTGCCCATTCAGAAGAGACGACGTTAGCTCTTCTTTCGAATACGTTTTATTCACCTCACTTCTCGTGGTCGAACTGGTTTTATTTGACAAGCACAAAACCAATACACAGTTCGTGAGACAGGCGTAAATGCAGTCGATCTTTTGATGGGCCCACAGGTTCTTGAAAAGGGTAGCTTCGGTTGTGGATTTTTTTCCATCCGTGAGGCAGTAACTATCCTACGAGATAGTGCGCGTCAGCACAGCATGCACCATTGGCAAATAACATAGGTGGATTAGACGCAAGCCTTCTCAAGGGCTGCATTTAAAAACATGTGAAAGTCCAGTTGGGGGGGGCCGTCGAAGAGAACATTACTGCACTCTGTTAAACGGCAGTGAAAAAAAATGGAAATGGCCACCAATAGCACCCGGTCATCAGTGTGGTAGTAATAGGGATCAAACAGACAGCAAGCGGTTTGAATTCAAACTGTTCGAAATGCATAATGAGTTTGTGAACAACTATGTCACAATTTTACACTCAAGGATACAGGAAATCTCTCGAAATACTTGAATGCAATTCCAGAAGAAATCGTTTCTTGGGCGGAACTGCATACATCATGACACGCAGACGCTCCAGTAGGGACTTTTGGGTAATCTCTCTCTCTCTCAGAAATAATCGACTTCCGTGGTAGTACAGATATCTCTCAGTTGCTCAATGGAAAAACAAATCAGTTCGCTTGAAAATGGATTGACGACAGTCTATATTTTGTGGGCATTTTACCTAGCATAATCCGGCCTGGGATATTTGCGCAAAAGAAGGAAACAGCAAATTTTCGAAACATTCAGAAGGTTGGAGCTTTCGCAGATCTATAGATGCTACAAAAGGCAAGAAAACGTTTTGAGGATGCAATGCGACACCGTATGGGTTTCCCGGTGTCTCTCTAAACCTACACAGCGAAAAATGATTTGGATGATTTCAGGACACCTCCCAGCAAATTTGCTTGGAAGGTACTGAAGCGAAAAATGATTATTCTAGGTAAGCACAGCTACATCGAGGTGAGTATTCGAAGGCACAGGGGCGTGACAGTAATCGAACTATCCTAATCACAGGAAGGAATTTGGGTGATTGACTTGCTCTTATAGGTGATCGCATATCGAAAAACAATGGACTGATACAGGAGAGACTAAGACGGCCATTTGTGGCTTACGTTCTGCCGCCAGTTAGATATATACGGAACCCAAGTCGGGAAGTCTCTAGAACCGTACCCAGACACAGTCGGTTATCAACGACGACAAATAAGCCAAGTCTGGATGAGTAGTGTGTTTCAAATGCAAGCACTTTGGTAAATAGGACGAATGACAAGACACGCAAATATGAAGTCCCATACTACAGGTAGTCTTGCGTCAAATTTCAGAGGGAGATTAAGGTTGGTGTTATGGCCGAAGCCAGAGCATCGGAATGGGTAGTTTCAGGAATCCAGAGCAAAGATACCTGTAGTACGAAGGGTCTTTAATCCAGTGCCCCACCGACCTGATTCACAACTGTGAGCAACCGATCAATGAGGACTACTTCGTAGCCCTCTCAGTTAAGACCATATTCGGTTCGTGCGTCTAAATCTCACTCAACTCTCCTCCGTCCCTGTTACTCACTCCTGGTTTCCTACATAGCAAGCGACGATGACCACCCCTGTCCCGAGTGTGCGATGATGACTTGCAGCATAACTACGCTAAGCTCTGGCCCAAATACATACACGCAATGTAGACTTCAAGGAGAGGGGTCTCATATTTCCCTGCACAGAGCGTTATCATGTAGGCCGCATTAGAAGACAAATCACTGAGGTTGAGCGCCCCCTACCATTTTATATTCCCGATCGAAAACCGACAGGGCAACGGGCTCGTGGCCCAGCGGCTAGAGGCGTAGACTTCTAACTAACAGGTCGCGAGTTCGAGCCTCGGGTGTTTCACACTTCGGGATTAAGTATGACTGGCTGACGACGGTTAATAAGCCAGAAATGGCCATTCCAGTCTCCCTTGTCCTTGTCGTAATGCCATTCTGAAGTCTGATCGTCAGTTTCGGGATACCGGGTTACCTTCTTAGTTGCCAACCTTTTCTGTCACGGTTTTTGATGCCACGCAGTGGTTTAGAGCGCACCTGGTTATTAACAGTAAGGAAAACGAGTACTGGACAATGACTCTCTCTCTCTCTTATGTGTGGAATCTGAGTCAAGGCAACTTGCGGATGACGGGATCAGGCGAGATGGCTGACGTGGCGAACACCAGCGAATATTAACACACGATGTGCCGTCCGACAGTATTAGTCAGCCTCCTCCTCACATCAGCGCTCAAAAGGCGTACACACGCAGTCAGCTGTTGCCCAGCCGCTATAGATCTTCAGGAAACATTAAAAGAAATGCGGTCAACACTTCCTAATATGAAATATGACGAAGAAATTATGCTCTCAAACGACCAACCAGTGAGGATATTAGAGGGCCCTTCTAAGATAAGACAAACTGAAGAACACATAGAATGAGGGTGGTGAATATTTTGTGCGTTTCGTGTTAGCAACTCAACGCCGGTAACGTTGGGTCTTCCTCGTAAAAAAAGCAATTGGTATCTTCATTCGTGGCGCGGCCTGTTCGTGATTGCGCTGCCGCGTTAACGGTCGCTAGAGTTTCCACTTGGTAATAAGATGTGGCCTAGTTCCATTTGTACAGGCTGGAAAAGCACTAATCCGCGCAATTATGGCGGTTACAGACGAGGCTCATAATATTTACCGAAATGGCCTTCAAGCCTAAAACAGTGCCCTCATATTTCGCCGACCAGCAAGCGGCTCTGCTGAGTCATTGTTGATGTTCTAATCAGCCCCTAAGTTGAAGGCGTTTGTCGGTCATAGTAGGAAACGTAGTTTCACTACAGTGTGTAATTTGCCAGCTTACAATACTACACAGAACATACCGGTGCCATCCACCGCGCCTTCAGCACCGAAAGTAAGGCCTGGGTTCGAAGGGGTTGATTGGGTCGGATAGGTGGTGGAACCACTGGCTTTGCCATCCACTGGAGTGAGGCAGAGGGGACGGAAGGCGAACCAGGATGAGGAGGCGGCGGCACCGTTTGTGGGCGGATCGCCTGAGAAGACAGGACTCATTGTAGGCTGTTCAGTGACGGTTCGCAGTATTGTCTCCGACGCGAATGGCGTGGCGGCAGCGACTAAGGTATCGCCTTTGTGAGCTCTTGAGCTGCCACCAGCCCTAGTCATAATTTTGTGAGAACGTTGAGAGGATGAAGCGGTCGAGGCGGAGATGTGAGAGAAGAGGGAGGAGACAAAATCTGATGATGATGCTGCGTGTTGGGGAGGATCGGCATTCACGGTTTGGGAGGTCGACTTCGTAGTCGCAGTTGGTGTTGTAGAGGACGCCAAATCCGGAAATTCTGGAGCTCCTGGAATGGCGAACTCGGACATGCTGGTGATCAGATGGAAATCAGAGTGTCCACCGTCGCTGAAGTTGGAGGGTTCAGTCCTAACATTCCCCCTCCCCCTGCTAAACAAAAAGAAGTTGGCGTAGAGGATAGGTGGCTAACCGAATGATGACTTAAGCAGTTGTCGTTGTAAATTAATTTATATGATTTACGTATTTAAGTATTTTTTAAGAAACGTTATATTTTAGTACGATTTTGTCTCTTGACTGTGTTCAGCTTCGATAGGATGACAAAAAAGGAGACGCTAATGTAGTGGAGAGCATGAAGTAAGCGCTTTTCGATGATTCGGTTCCCGACCGAACCACAATTTCGACTAGCATACACGTATGTTGAAACATCTCGAGAGCCGTTAGTTGCTTTCTCATGCCGAGATCCTCGCGGTCGATGGCAAACACGACCTCCCTTTGTCACGGTTCTGCATCCTGCGGTACACCACCAAATTCAACGACCTACCCCTCTCCCATCTTATTCAACCCTTGGACTTCGCCTGAGCAAAATAGTCAGTCATGCGTGGAACGCATGAGTGAACATTGTTCCCGGCGACATATTGGCAAACCAAATTCCCAAGTAATTTTCTCGACTATCACTAACAAGAGTGATAAAACCTCGGCTACGAAGGATTTGGATGCGGACAACCGAACATGAGTACGTGTAATAAATCCGGAGCTGATAACGCTAATACGTGAGTGGTTGCGTGGAAATTGCAACCTGTGCGTACCCCGTCCGCATGCCTCCGTCACCTCTATTTGCTGCCATTCCCGAAGCTGAATTCGAGGGGTCGATACGAGGCACCGGGCGAATAAAGCTCCCGGTTCAGTCATCAAGTGCCAGTCTTTATCATCTAGACATATCTGATCGAATCACCAACTGTAACTGCGAAGATGAGAACTTACGGTCGTTTAGTATTGCAATTACCCGTCTTTCGGCGATTTGTTGAGTGACCCGAGGAGTCTGTGGGCGAACTTGGGCTTGATTTCCTTGTGGACGGAGATGTGGAAGTAGAGCTGTCTGTAGGTCCAGTACTAAGAGAAACAACACGCGGAAAGTGGATAAGGCGAAAACATGAGGTAAGGATGCTGATTACCATTTTCTAGTCAAGAGGCAGCTGGCAGAAAAACTGGTTCACATACTTTCAATGTTGAAAACATTAAAAAAAGAAGCAGAGCAATCTATGCCAGATAATATCAACCTTTACTACTGAGGTGCATGGGATGACGGTCCGACTGTCGATTTCTGCGATATCGACGGCGTGCTCCAAAACAGAGTGCGAGCGGGGACGGTGACTTGCGTGCGAATTACTTTGGAGTGATAGCGGACTTACGTTGTGTCTGCCGCACTCTCCCTCCCCCCCACCTGTATCCGGTGTCATTAGAGTCAAAAAGGCCGGAGGCGGGAGAGGGAACGGGTGGTTGGGGCGGCCGGAGCCACTCCTTGGCGTACCGCCACGCCCAGGAAGTAGGAGACCACACTAAGAAGGAGCCATTGCAGCCTGACGCTCAGTCCGCCACTCTGCACAAATAACACACACGCACACACACACTGGGCTGACTGCGAGGTCCAAGTCATCATTACAGCCAACGTTCTAACCATCTGGGCACGAGGCCTCACCGGGAGCCGTGATGTTAATCATATCATGCGGTTGCGATAGTAAAACGCAGGCGTGACCTTGGAGAACCTATAAATTTCAATTATTTCTTCCGAGGACGACATCTACCGGAGTGCCCTTGAAATTCCGCTGCTATCGAGCTTATGTGCACCAATCATTCAGGAGTCCTCTGTCAATAACTGCCCCAATTAAGGAAAACTGGACGCCTCTGCGGGATTGGAACTTAGGACAGCAAGAGAAAGGCTTTGGTACAGTCAACACTCTTGTCACCTGAGCTACAAAGACCCCAATGGGAGACGTGAGTCTAACCACAGTTGGGTCAAGTTACTCGCCCAGCCTATTGCAACGTCTAGAATCCACCAAATCTGATACAGTAAGGTGACTACCCAAGCAGGATGTCCTGAGTAATACACGTGGAATCCATCGGATGACTACCCGGGTCACGTAATTAATAGGTGTTGTGGTAGATTTTGAACAATTCATTTTGACTCAACTGTGAAGAACCCGGCGCCTTGGTTGGATACGAATCCACAACAGCAAGGGGAAGGCTTTAGTACAGCCAACACTATTCGCCTGAGCTACGAGGCCCTGGCGAGATCCGTTTCTACTGACTTGATAATTTTTTGCGCAAATTCAGCATGGCAATGCGAACATACAAATTACAGCATATATTGCAAGAAACTGGAAAAAGAACCTGGAAAGGTCGAGTTCAGACGAAAGTGAGTCAAACTTACCCCAAGAGTAATTCTGTCGAGGCACCCAGACGACGTTCGGTAGTCGAAGTCAGTCTCGAGTTATGTGATTCACGCTGACCGTAGTATGATAAAGCTGGAGAGGCAATTTCGGCGCCAACAACCCTTCTGCGTTTGGAGCCCAAACTTAACGTGCTGGTGGAGACTGGGGAATTATAGTCGCAGGAAGCGGGCGAATACACTGTATTCTCGGGTTCAACAACAGTAACGAGATCTTCCGAATAGTTGGCCTGGGAATTTGAGGTTCTCAGGAGAGAATGTCTTCGGCGACTTCTGGATGATCCGACATCAGAATGCGTGGGAAGACCAATACGTCGAGCCCGCTCGCGATGTTTATTACTGGACGGGTATGGGGTACTTGAGTTCTTGAAATGAAGTAAATGTTGAATACCGTAAGGATAAAATTTAAGGCGACCAACCAATCGTCATAAGACCTAAGGGGCACCTATTCACGCCCTTTTCTTCAAACCACAACTGTTTCGTTACTGTAGACAGATAAATGGCACATGCATCGAAGCACGTGCTGGCACAGCAAATAAATTTTAACGATACGTCACGATCGGCTCGTAATCGGCGTCAGCAGGTATACGAAGTCAGAAGGACAAGAAATTAACCCAGCACCCTTCGGCGGATTCTTTTCTTCGGAAAGTTCTGGAAGTCCGACAAAGTCGATAAAACTACCTAGGGGAAATTTTAATAACGAGGGGCACTAGCCACATGAAGATGATTCTAACTGCGATGCAAAAGAATGCGCAGACTGCATCTGGTGCAATAAAGACGTTATGCACTCGAATCCACCTGTAATGGAGCATAGGATAATCGTCAACTTCCGGTTGCGGTTACGGACCCGACTCACGATAGAGGGACAGAAAGGAGAGCCGACCGAATATATATGACTATGGTCCAGCCACCCCAGATGGGGCTCTATCTATGATCATGTTCTCATCCCATCTCACCTCTCGGCGCACATTAAACCATATATCCGCGGTGTACTACTTTCGGAAAGGATTTAGTTCGGAAGCGGACACTGGTGATCTGCTCGGCCGGCACTACTTCCGCGTACTATTATTCCTAACTAGTTTGAATGGACCTTTATTTACTGACAGCTAATTAAGTGTTGCCTAGTAATACACACACACACGGAAACCCCACATGAACATAAGCAATCCCGACATCTTGATATTAAGCCTCTTTTTTACGTGAATAACTGCCGTGAATGGAAAGTTCCGGAAATCGGCATTGTTTTGTGGTAAAACTCGTTCTTTTACCGTCAGTGGACCCAGGGATGCATACTGCTAGGAAGGGACCGTCTGGGACCCTCTAATACGAGGAACGCGATCATAAGGCGAAAACAATGCCAGGGCAAGATGCAGAACCCAACTTTCGTAAGCACATAACTGCAGTGACGTTCTTCGGGTGTAACTTACGGGCCCGTTCTCCAATTCGTGAAAAACACCTGAAGAGCAATATAAAGCGTAAGGTCAGGGATACTTAAAATCTTTGATGACTGAACGTGGCCGCCCACTTGTGAGTGGACATCCCAAAGAGGGCCCACTATGTTGGAGAGATATGTCAAACTTTGACTATCAGATGTATTGGAGGTGTTACTCAACGTTATGTAACGTATTTATGTAAACGAGAAGTGGCCCCAAATCCCTTTGCCTGCAAGAACTTTCATAAGAAAGATACCACCTCAGCAAGAGAACTTCAACACCAGCGAAGAAAGGTCATCTGTCTTACCTTGTCTTTGTTCGAGAGTTTGGGCTTTTTTGAACTATAAGGATAACGAAACGGTGTCATAGATATTTACCTTAGTGAGGACTTTCTTTTCGTGCAGTCACCTGCATTAAGACTGCGCGAGGATGCGCGTTTTCCGGCCATGGGAAGACAACTTTACGTAAGGCATTGATCGGGTCGGCTGGTGTGAGCCGAGTAATTGGCACTCTGAAGTAACTTATGATGGCGGGAGTTATTCTTTGTCTCTTTGTATACCGAGATTGTAAATATCATAAGTTATTTCTTCTGCTGAAGTCACCCTGGGGTCTATTTATTTTTTTTCTACTTATTCAGTAGTTTGTTAAGTTCTCGCAGGTAAACGTGACGAAGCAAAGTGGGCCAACCCGATCAGCTGATCAACAGCCGACTAATTGTCGATGACAAAAAAGCGAGAATCGGCAGCCCGGACAAACAAAACACTGGTACTTTGATGGTACTAATACAAATTCCAGGAGGAGGTTTTAACATTTCGACTCTCACCGGCCCTTTAGATTTATTTATTAGATTTTTGCTACGTTTATCTCATGCTCTTTTTGAATATACAGTTGGATGTGTTCGAAGGGCGAAGCCCTGGAACGTCTGCGATAGTAGTCATCCTTCTAGTCATTTATCATCTATTTATGATGATCTTCGTGGAACAATTGCTAGCCGCAAATAGAAAGAAGTTCAACCCAGTGAAACGTTAACACATTAACTCGCATCGGTGACTTTAGCGTAAATGCATGCAAGCAAAACCAACAGGTCCGACGTTGACTAGCTTAACTGGCGGTTGCATACCATCCCTTTTCCTAACGAAACCCGACATAAAACATGGATTTATTTGATGTGACAGACTTTGGAACTTATTATATTGACTGCCAAGTTTGGGGTGTTTGGGTCAAATGGATATATTCTTCACTGGGCTACGTTAACAGTTAAGTCCCCTCTAGCGTGGTCGTTTCGCTTGGCTTTTCTCGGCTTGGTTTTATCGTCTTATCATGTTTTCGCTTGGCTAGGCCCGCTAAAGCAGTGATCCTTAACGGAAACGCGTGCCGCCTTTTCACGCGTCTTCTCTCGCTGACAATAGCCAGCCATCCGTTTTGCAGTGCCCTATCAGTTCTTTCCTCGCTTGCTGCTAAACTCTACGTCCTTCGCAATGAGTCCAGATTTGTCCCGCGAACATTATCAAATAAATTACAAATTTGCACAGGATAATTCAAACTTTGTGGTTACAGGTTCTTCCTCGGGTGCGATCATTGATTTAGAGTGATCCAGCCAACCAACCATACATGCAGCTCAGGGCAGCACTCCTTTGACTTCATGCTGTTTCTCATCGTCTGCGGTACTAACATTTCATTCAAGAAGAATGTATGGATGACCGAAAAACCCACCGAACTTCTTAGAAGAATGCAAAAACTTCGTGTTGATCTCCACATCGACGATATGCTTTTCAAAGAAATGTTGCTGGTGCACCTGCCTGCCGATGTTCAGACCAGTCTGGCATCTGACACAGAAGATCCATTGGTCTTCTGTCTAACGGAGATTGCGGACAGGATGTTTGGAGTGGAGTTGTTCCAGCCGCCCTCCGTCGCCCAGCTGTCTATTTCCTTGTTGAAAAAAATTTACTGAGCAGAGTGCGAGGCAGATGGCGGCCGTGGCAGAATTGATGACGTTCTTAAAAATCAAGCTTGCACGCCTTTCCTCTAGTCTGTTATCTAACCGTCGCCGTTCCCCTTCGCAACCTCGAACAGTCGATATTTGTTTCTATCATACCAACTTCGGTGCGAAGGCTCGCCGATGTTCCTCCCCTGCTCGTCCACGTCCAAGCACGGAAGCCAGTCAGCCAGAGAATATACCCGACCTTTTTCTCTGGACCCTCCGGCTGTGGTCGCACCTTCTATGTCTAAGACAACTGACACGCAAACGTTTTCTAGTGGACACTGGAATCCAAATCAGCGTTGACCCACCCACTCCACCCGACCATCGTTTCCCCAGCTTTGGTCTCCGTCTCCAAGTTGCCGACTGCTCCTCCATTCTCACTTTTCGCCTCGTGTTCCTTAACCTAGACATTGGCCTTCGTCCATCGTTTCCAGGGATCTTTGTGATTGCTGATAAGCTTCATGAAATCCACGGCTCGGTCTTTCTTGCTGAGTTTGATCTCCTTGCTTAGCCTCGAGGGTCATGTCTCCTCGAGCCCCCAACTTAACTGTCTAATCGCAGGTTAGCCCCTATTACTACTTCCGACAACGTATCTCTTCTAGATTCAGGTATTACCTGTCCCTATTGGGAGATGCTGTTTAAACATCCGAACCAACACAGAGTTTCACAGTGGCGACCTCCAGCATGATGTTGTGCATCATATCTGCACATGAGGTCCTCCTGTATTCGCTCGTCTTAGACGGCTAGCTCCTGCCCACCTGCAGTCCGCTAAGGCAGAGTTTGAGGATATGCTGTAACTGGGCATTGTCTGGCCGTCCAACAGCCCTTAGACGTCCACCTTACACATGGTGTCCAAGCCGGCTCCGGGGGCTGGAGACCTTGCGACGATTATCGGGCCTCTAGTAATGTTATCATTCTCGATCGCACACTGTGCCACATATTCTGGATTCCGCCAGTGTCCTTTTGGCAAAACCGTTTTTTCGAAGATTGACCTGGTGCGCGCCTTTCATCGGCCCCTAATGTTGTCTCCAATACCTCCATTACCACACCTTTCGGCCCCTTTGAATTCATCTGCATGCCCTTCGTTCTTCGTTATGCCGCCCCAACGCTCCAGAGGTTCATTGACCATGACTTAGATGACCTGCCGTTTGTGTACGCTTACGTCGATGACCCCTCAGTGGCCGCCCAGAATGCTGAAGAACACAAAGAGCACATGGCCTGGGCGTTCGACCAGCTCAACAAGTTTAGCGTTATCAGTAACCCCCCTATATGCGTTCCTGGTGTACCTTTGCTCGAATTCCTCAGCCATCATGTTGACTTTGAAGATTTGCATCCTCTGTCCTCCAAGGTTGAAGCAATTCGTGATTTCCCTCCACCAACCTTCGAGCGTCAGTTACAGCGTTTCCTCGGCATGGTCAATTTTTACCGTCGGTTCCTACCGAACTGTGCTGACCTTATGCTGCCGCTCACCAAAATGCTTTCTGGTCCTAAAGTCCCCATCGAGCCGGCTGGTGATACACTGACTGCTTTTGGGAGAATCAAGAATCCTCTTGCCAAAGTCACCTTGCTCACGCATTCCGCTCCCGAAGCTCAGATGTCCCTGATGGTAGATGCTCCGACCATAGGCGTAGGTGCAGTCCTTCAACAACACCTTGCTATTCCAACTTAGCCACTGGCCTTTCTCTCTCAAAAAAAACTCTTGCGATGAGGACCCCCTACAGTACCTATGGCCGTAAACTAGTTACCATTTAGCTGACTGTGAAGCATTTACGGAATTTCGTTGAAGGTTAGAACTTCACCGTTCTCACGAACCATAAGTCGTTGACTTTTGCCCTTCGTTCCCACCCCGACAAGTACAATCCAAGAGAGATCACTCACTTGGACTACATCTCCCAGTTCACCACTGACATCCGCTACATTGATGGAACGAAGAATGAGATGGCTGTCATACCTTCCAGGCCCTCAATATCTTCCCTTCAACTCTCACACAGCATCGACCTTGGCGTCACGGCGACTGTGCAGCGAGTCGGTTGTCCGGGCGACGCGTCAATTATTGGCCCTCGACCCGAAGACCATCCTCTGATTACAGGAACAGGTACCACACTTTTGACGTCTCGACTCCCTTTCATCGTCCCTTCGTGCCTGTCTCGGTTCATCGAGCAGTGTTTCAAACCCAGCATTGATTCTTCTACCATGGGATCCGAGCTTTTCAAAAGCTCCTCGCGGACAGGTTTGTCTGGCCTGACATTAACAAGGACGTCAAAGCTTGGGCCGGGTCGTATCTGACTTGCAAGCGGAACAAAGTGTGGAGTCACGTCAAGTCCCCGCCTGACAATTTTCTCATTCCCGACGCACAATTCAGCCATATGCACCTGGATCTCGTAGGCCCCTGCCTCCATCCGATGGCTATACTCACATTCTTTCCTACATTGATCGTTACATCCGCCGGAATGAAGTCACTTCCTTGTTGGCAGTGCAGCCTGGAACCGCAGTGAAGGATTTCGTCAGTCGTTTGGTCGTCATGTTTGGTGCCCCATCCGTGATTACGACTTATCGTGCGACCCAGTGTGCGTCTCCACTCTTCCAAACGCTCCTCAGTTTTCTTGGCTGCACACTCATTCGGACGACAATCTTCCACCTAGCTGCAAACGGGAGGGTTGAGCGTTTCCATCGCCAACAAAAGTCTGCCCAGCGTGCCGCAGAACATTCAGGAAACTGGTCAGACAACATTCCACTTGCACTCTTCTGCATTAGCGCAGCTCTGAAGTTGGAAGTTGGCTGTGGTTCAGCTGATTTGGCTTTCAGCACTACCCTCCGACTGCCAGGCCAGATGGTCACTGCAATCCTCGTGGCGCCGACGAGACCCAGACAATTTTGTGCACCGTCTGCGGCAATGTATGCGCTCGCCGTCTCCGATTCGACCTCGAATTCCAGTGGCCGAGTCTTACGTCGAAAAGGCTTGGACAACTGCACCCATGTGTTCGTCCGGTGTGATCGTGTGCGTCAGCCGCTGGAATCACCATACGAAAGAGCGTTCCGCGTGCTCGCACTCAACACCAAACCTGCCGGACCCTTCGCGGCGACAAGGGGGATGTGTTCAATATAGATCAGGTCAAGGCTGCTGTCACAGAGGAGTTGCGGGGCATACCTCAAGGACAGGACTGTGCCGACTCCCTAGCCCCTGATCCTCACCATTTCCAACCCTCTCCTACCCCGCTTTCCCCCACAGACTCCGACCCTAACTTTTCCAATGCTAATGTCCCTCGCACTGCTCGTGGTGGTCGTCGCGTCTACACTCCCGACCGCCTTATCACTCAAGTGTACTGCAGCGTATGCTGCACGAGCTGCCAGAACATCATGCCACAAACGCGTGACAAGTGAACAATCAAGGTCATGACCCCTGCTCAAATCTTTGTGCTGATTGGCCACCCATCAGCCTATGACAGTCCCCCTTGTCATATACCCGGCAGTTTCCACAAGCCTCCTCACTTGTGCCGTTTCTCGTACTCAGTACACGTTCTGTCTCCAATTAACCTTCTGCTCTGCATACTTACCATTGACGGCGCAGCCTAACAGACAGGTCTTCATTCCTGCCTACATCGTTACCTTTCTGGCCAAAGAACACCCAGGAACCATCAAAAGACTCGTGGCTGCAATGGAGGAAGATATTTGAGGATTATATTGAACTACTTCCGATTTTGTCGCCCGCGATTGTATTAGATATCCTGTCTAAGTTGAAACTCCTCCGGAAGAATCTCGGAGAGTTGGGACAAGGATATTTTGATGTCCTCAATCTACAAGAGGCTACAGATCACCAAACGGCCTTTATAAAACTCGAGTCAGCATGGGGAGGGAAAGACAACGTCTTTCTCACTCGTTATCGGTTTTGTCAAATGCTTCAAGAATTCAATCAGTGTGTGAGGGATTTTATTAATAATCTGACTCTGGCCATTCAGGACTGTAGGTATAATGAGATCAAGGCAGACAATTTCGAGCACGCAATGCTCGTTCGGCAGTTGATCGTCGGTCTGCGCGATGAAAAAGCTCGGGAAAATCGCTTGTCAGATAAGAAGTATTTGTCATTGGAGAAAGCCTGTGATATCGCAGGACCTTCAGCATCTGAGTCATTCAAACGATGGAGTGATATCATACTTGGAATCTTAAATGGCCGTCTCCCTGGTCAACACTGCTGTGTCTTCAACTAGACAGCGATCATCACTTCCCTCTAAACAACTATCATCCTGCTACCGTTTTGGTCAGCATCATATCCGGTGGTCAGATTGTAGACACCAGAAAACGGTATGCCATTTTTGCAAGAAAATCGGCCACATCGAACGAGTGTGTTTCTCCAAAAGACGAGCGAATAGTAACACGCATGCGACCTACCCTAGTCCAGCTGGGAATGGTGAGGCGATACTCCGAATGTTTCCGGCCAACGCTACTCTACAATCGCCCTACACCACCACGCTTCCGGTTGATCGCCATCCCGTAAAGTTTGAAATCAACACTGGTTCAGCTGTTACTTTCATCAACGAGGCCGCTTTTAATAAATTGCCCTTATTCCTTCCGGCTAGTTCAGCATTCCTTAGTTACACTAGACAGGACTTAGATGTTCGAGGGGTCTTTACAGCAGGAGTCCAGCATTAGAATGACTACATTATTTGCCGGTTAATGTGGTGAGAGGAAGCCAGCAACCAAATCCCCTCGGACGGAATTGGATTAAATGTGTGCCTTCTGTACTTTCCTACGTACATCTGACTGGTATAAATCCGGCTTAACATTTCATTTTGGTAGATCATAAGTATCTATTTCGTGACGAATTTGCTACATACTACAACGGTCTATCTTTTATGTTTCCGTTTCAGTCAGAGTCCCGGCCTCGGTTCTCCAGGGCTCGTACAGTTCCCTATGCATTCGCACCGAAGGTCGAAGAAGAGCTGGGTCGCCTACAGATAGCGGCTATTATCGAGCCCGCGCACTATTCGGAGTGGGCAGTCCCCATAGTTCCTGTTCGTAAATTCGATGGTTCTTTGCGTAAATGCGTATCCGCCGACAATCAACTCAACAACTAAACTGAACCCTTATCCTTTGCCGCGCATGGAGGATCTGTACGCATCCCTCTCAGGTGGTCATTAATTGACAGCTTTGGACCTGAAGCATGCTTACAGCCAAGTCGTCCTAAATACTGAATTCCAAAACGCTACAATCATGAACACTCATCAGGGTTTATATGGATATAAAATACGACTATTTGGAGTTAGTTCAGATATCGGTTTATTTCAATGCTTGATTGATAACCTTGTGAAGGATATACCTCACGCTTGCGCATATCTTGACGATATATTAGTCACCGGCCCATCTGAACTTAGTGTTATAGAGACTCTATACATCGTGGTAGGATGTTTAGAAGACGCAGGTTTTAAACTCAGAAAAGATAAGTGCATTTCTCTTGCCGACGCGGTAAAATACCCGTACTTCATGGTGGATAAAACTGGCCTTCATCCACTTGAACATAAGCTCAAAGCCTTGAAGACGGCACCGCGTCCTGTCAATACTAGTCAATTGCGTTCATTCCTGGGGTTTGTTACCCACTTTAGTCGCTTTATGAGTCAATCGGCTACAATTCTAAAGCCTCTTTATAAACTACTTGAAAATAATCCTCGCAGGAACTGGTCGGAGGTCGAACAAAGTGCTTTTGAACAGGCAAAGGCACCTCTTACCTCTTTATCTGTCTCCTATGATCCCGAAAAGCCTAGCATACTGAAATTTGATGCCTTTCCGTACGGCGTAGATGAGGTTCTCATGCACCGAATGCCTTCTGGTGCGGAGATCCGGATTGCCTTTTCATCAATAACCTTGTCACAGGCGGAAACCAACTATTCGCATGTAGATAAAAGTGCCTTAGCAATAATACTTGGCCGGCATCGCTTTTATCTGTATCTTTTGGCCGACACTTCGAGATTCACACTGGCCACAAAACCCTCTTAGGTTTGCTGGGCGAAAAACGAGAGGTATGGCAAATGTCCTCTCCGAGAATTCAACGATGGGCGCTCACTCTCTGCTTACAAATATGCAATGAAATACGTTACGGGTAGTGCAAACTTAATGACTGATGCCTTAAGTAGGCTTCCAATTGTAGACGGTGGCATTAACGGGACACCTGTTTTTGAGACCGAGAATCTTTTGCAGAACCTAGTCAACGCACCCATAACCTGCCAACAAATTCGACGATGGGCATCGAGAGACCATCTACTAAGTCGAGTAAAGGAGCCTTGCAATCTGGCTAGCCGTCCCCTACTTCCCCTGATTTTCAACCATTCTTCTGCGTCAGAACGAGTTGAGTCTACAAGACAGATGCATACTATGGGGGCGATAGTGTAGCTGTGCCACCACGACGCCAACGGACCATCCTCAGAGACCTGCATAATTCTCATCCTGGTGGAGTTAGAATGAAAGCTCTCGCCCGCAGCTATATTTGATGGCCCAAAATTGATGCAGATATCGAAAATGTGGTGAAAACATGTCACGTGGGCTAAATAACACACAAGACTTTATCGAAGGTGCCTCTGAAGCCTTGGACCTGGCCCGACTCGCCGTAGAAGAGGGTACACGTCGATTATTTTGGGCCGTTCCAAGGCCATATGGTCCTGGTGGTGGTTGACGCCCACACTAAATGGACTGATGCGATTACGACAGGAAATTCATGTTCTTCACTGACTACAATCAACGAGTTGCGAATTGTTTTTTCTACTTTTGGGATACGCGAAACGGTCTTTTCCGACAAAGGCCCGGCCTTTACTAGTGCAGAATTTAAAGGTTCCATGGAGGAAAATGGAATAAGGCATTTAGCTTGTGCTCTGTACCACGCTGCTTCTAATGACCTCACAGAGCTTGCTGTCCAGACAATAATGCATAGACTAGCCAAACAGACGGAAGCGGACTTGGCCACCAAGTTGTCACGCTTTTTGTTCGCCTATCGACTCAGTCGGTTCTTCGCCTGCAGAACTGATGTTCAAGCAGTAGTTACTCACACGGCTCGATCAGCTTAATCCATTAACGCATGATGGAATCATTGTAAAGCAGACGAAGATAAAAACACGATATGATGTGAACACCTGGCCACGAGTCGTCGCGCCTAACGAAAGTGTCCACACGCGACTGGAACACGAAACGAACTGGTGTCCAGCGATAATTCGAACAAGTGAGGGGCAGATAGTGAAATTAGAGTAAGAAGACGGGAAAATTGTGCGTCAAAATCTGGACCAGGTTCGCAGCCGAACGGATACAGTAAGCAGAGAATTCGGAAAGTTCGAACTGCCAGCAACTTTTGATAGGGATCCTGACATCGCGAGGACTAAACACCTACTGCCCACAGAGAGCGCTACGCCACCGACCGAGGCGTACGTTCTTCTTCTTCTTCTTCTTCTTCTTCTTCTTCTTCTTCTTCTTCTTCTTCTTCTTCTTCTTCTTCTTCCTCCTCCTCCTTCTCCTCCTCCTCCTCCTCCTCCTCCTCCTCCTCCTATCCCGGCTAACTATAAGAGCACCGGGTTCACTAAGCCTCGACGTCCTGACAGTCTACCGACCCCCGAGAATTGATCTCGCGGTTGACGCCCGTTTGATTGGGGACCTGGAGAGATTATCTATCAGGTCCGAAGTCTAAATCATGGGAGATTTCAAAGCATCTGGTCGAGACCATGTTTTCGGCCGAGGTTTGCTGGACATGACGCTCAGGTTATTTCGCACTCAGTACGTCTCGTTTCCGACGAAGGTACGCGCAGAACAACGGTCAAACTGTCCGCATCTGATCCTTACGAAGTCGCGGGGCAGCACTGATGAGGTGCAGTGCCTACCTCTCCTAGGTCGAAGTGACCGCATCGTACTGTTTTAGAAGTACTCCATCCTTTCTCTGCCCGAACAAGCCACCAGAGTTAGAGGGAACATTTTATCGCGGCGACTTTACCCAAATGAAAGTCAAACCAGACACCATAAACTGGGAATCAGCTTTTTCCGGTGACATATTCAAGGATTAAGTCTGGTTTAGTGAGTTATTGCAAGTCATTCTCAGAGACCACTGTCCTATTTCACAGAAGAAACTGAACAGCAGATACCCCTGGCTAACACATGCTTTAAAAAGGAGCGAATAAAAGGCGGGGGTCATGGGGAAAATTTTCCCCGGACAAGAGCTCTGTGTCGATGAATGCATACGAGACACAGAGGCTAATCTTCGGGACGCGGTGTACTTTCGAGAGAGACCTACTGAATCGGGCCGCAGAGAATATGAAGCTATTCTATGGTTATATAAGAAGAAGCACGCGAAACAGAGACCGAATCCCACTACTGAAAGCTAGTGATAACCTAAATCTCAGTGAAGACGGAGAAAAGGCAGAGCAATTTTCATTATTTTGTAGTTCATCTTTAAGAAGGAAAGCGCATTTATTCCTCTCGACTGCGACATAATGGACGAGCCAACTATTGAGATTGTCCTTTTCGCCGAAGCTATTGTTCGCAAAGGACTGTTGACGCTGGGTGAGTCTAAATCACCTGGGCCGGATGACATAACATCCAAATTGTTGAAGGGGCTGACAGGAGAACTATCTAAACCGCTGTATATGCTCTTCCAAGCTTCCTTCGTATCAGGATATTTGTCCGCCGATTGAAAATATTCACGAAACATGCCGCATTATGAAGGCGGCAGCAAGGTTTTAGCAAACAACTATAGACCAATCAGCCTTACTTCAATTTGCTGCAAAATTGTGGAAAATATAACTAAGCGAAAAATAATGCGCTTCCTAGAACAGCATAATCTGCTATGCGAGGCCCAACACGGATTTTGTAGAGGCAGATCATGCGTGACAAACATACTCTATTGTTTAGAACGTTGGGCCCGGACAGTTGACGGCGGAAATGAAGTGTACGCAGTCTACGTCGACTTTAAGAAAGCATTCGACAGTGTACCATATCAGCGTCTCCTGTACAAATTAAGCCGAAGAGGCATTAGGTATAGTTTCCTGAGTGGACCCAAAGCTTCTTGATCGGTCGCTCTCAAACCGTCCACGTCGGTGACAGGCGGTCGGCGGAGATCGCGGTTGACAGCGGAGTTCCTCAAGGTTCCGTCCTTTGCCCTACCCTATTCACTGTATACATCAACGATTACGATTAGGGTTCGACTTTTTCGGATAGAACTTGGAAGAGCATTCCAGATAGTGACATATTTTATGGTGTAGAAATTTGACCGTTGTGACTTTGTGAATTTGGGGCTCCTTATAATATTTTCGTTATTTCTGGTGTTTCTGGGGGCGTTTTTGTTTGTTAATAAATTCATTTTGAGAATATCTCGGTCATGGGTAAATTGCAAAGAGGAAGTTTAGACCACTTTGGAGTCTTCTGATCCAGGGGGGTCGAAGACCGTATTTATGATATAGTTCTAAGTATAAACCCTGGGTGCCATCACTTCTATTAAAAGATCTAGTAAAACGCCTCTGAACGGCTTTAAGTTTCTTTCGGCCGTCTGAGGACATTATACCGAAGAAAATCGAGCAATAATCAAGGAGAGGTAAAACTTAAATTTTGAAGAGTTATATTCTTAGTGCATTTAAGGTGAAATTTTTACATATGAATCCACACAGGCGAGTGGCTTTTGGTGATATAAGTTGGACATGGGGGGATCAATCAAGGGTATTTGTATAGCTGAAACCTACATCCTTTACCGATTGGGCCTCTGCTATTTCACTATCCTCAAATATTATGGGGGGAAGTTTTTGTGGACCAAATATCAGGAGATTACATTTTTCGGGTGGGAAGGGCATCTGCTATTGACTACTCCATTCACTGAGCTTTCTGAGATCATTTTCATTTGTTCTGTAAATATTGGCTACTGTATTCCCATTATATGTGTATGCAAGTTTAAGGTCATCCGCATACAAGAACGCCTTAGATGATACTGGTATGGACGATAATTCGTGAATATATATGAGAATTAGAAGGGGGCCTAGGATAGTGCCTTGGAGTAATAGGTAATAGGGAATGGTTTTGAGAGTACGTTTCGAATTTGCTCCATATGGTATCGGTTTTGAAGATGGTTTTTAAGAAAATCGAGAAGGGGAAGCCTAATTCCATGCCGTCTCAACTTTATAAGTAGTCTTTTATGAGGGACTTTGCAGAAGAGGACCAAGGCGGCTGATGTGAGCTGACTCCATTATCATTCACCAAAGTCCTGGGACAACCAAATCTGCTGAAAATTCGCCGAAGAGGGCTAATTGTGGTTCCGACTGTCGTGCGTTCCATGAGCCAGACTTCCAGCCTTTTGCTGTGTGCTTCGACAGCGATATGGAAGTTTTGACTGTTTACCGGTCGAGCATAATCATTGTGGACTCCGGACCACGGGGCTTGTGGGACAGGCCATATTTTGAGTGTAGTCTTCGATGGCGCCTTTGATGTGAGTGCACATTTGGTGCAGTAACGAGCTAGCTGTTCAAATTTTTGATCCATGTGAGGCCAGTACATATAAAATGCGAGCGGAAGCTTTCATGCGATTAGGTCTCGGACGACCTGTATGAAACTGTCTCGGGACCCTTGTTTGTGGCAGATTGACACGTTCGTAGAACAGAATAAATCATTAACGGTGGACAAAGAGTGTTGTCGTTAGTGAGGCTGTTGTAGTTCTGCGCAAGGTTTTGCGGATTACTGTGTGGTGTTACATACGAAGTTTTGTCAACAATGCGTCCTGTTGTGCTGCGTTTCGGACTTCCTCAAATTGACAACGAGCGCTAGTGTAGCCCATAAGGGGACTGTGGACCTCTGATGCGACGTAGATGGATATGACCACGCCTTCAGGTTCGTTATTCCGCGAATTGATTAAACGCTCGAGTGTGTTGGAGTGACCGATGTTCGTGGTCAACCGGTACCGAATATTGAAGTCGTAGATCAGCAGCGTGGTTGTCCAGTGCTGAAGATGACTGGCCGAGGGCACAATAAATATCTTTCTTCAGGCCGGATATTACAAGGAGGGGCTGATGCTCCATGAGAAGGGTAAAATGACGGCTATAGAACATCTTGTGAAACTTCTTCCCGGCGAAGATAATAACCAAACAGACCGTAGCTGCGGTCTATAGACGCAAGCGACCTTGTGGCCTGACAAACAGCCTTTTCGATGTCGTCAGGAAGAACGTGTGAGATTACTGCGCCAAGTCCATAGTTGGAGGCATATGCTGCGAAGACAATCGCCAGATCGCCATTAAAGTGAGTGAGCGCAAGTCAGAGCTCAGCACTCTTTTCACTTCTTTAGAGGTCTGTTGGCGCCCTCTCGACCAGTTCAACTTGGCCTTTCGTTTGAGTAGTTTATTCTCTTGATCACGAAAGCGGTGCATTTCCGGAAGGGTTAGCTTGTGGTGACTCATAAGACCCAAGAAAGAGCGTAGGAAACCTAAATCCCTTGATGAAGGCATCTGCTTGATGGCGCCGATGTTATCAGGATCTGGACAGCGACTGGCTCGGTCGATTATGAACCCGATGTATTTTATGGAAGGCATGAAAAATTACAATTGTTCGGGTGGAAGCGGAAGCCGTAGTTCTGGGACCGACTGAGTACGATTTGCAAGCCTTACAACAATTAATCTAACTTTGAACCAGTGACAATGATATTATCCAGACATGCAGAGGTTCCTTCTGGGCTGGTCAGTATAATATCCATAGCTTGCTGGAAAATATTTTGAGCAGTCTTAACACCAGATGAAAAGCGTGTGAATTGGAACAAACCACGAAGAATGATCTGAAGAAGCTCCAGGGATTCTTCGGCCACTTTGATTTGGAGGTATGCACCAGATAAATCACGTTTGGCGAAACGGGCTGCACCACTTAGGTTATCAAAAAGGTTATCCGGCACTGGTAGGGGATACTGGTGCGCGTCCAGAGCAGCATTAACCCCAGTGGATAAGTCAGCATTGATACGAACTTTATCAGTGCTTTTTGACGACTAGAGTTGGTGAGGCCCATACAAAATAATTCCCTGGCTGATTGACCATTGTGAGACCAGCATAAAGACACTTTATTGATACGCTAAATGCAGTCCTGGACGTTGATGACGGCATGTGGAGAATTGGGTTCTCCCTTAATGTGAAGATCGTGCTTGTAGTTCTTGAGCCGCTGACACTCGGAATTTAACGTTCACCGGGTTGTATCGGAATATGTTTAATGTTGCTGAGCAGACAGGTTCCGGTTTCAGCATCGACAGTTGACCGCAGAGCACAAAGTTAAGATACTTTAAGTACTCCGTTGGCATAAACTGCCTTAATTCTCGAGTAGACCAAAACCACCATCTGGGAAGAAGAACTTGGCGTAACAGCGTAGAAATGTGAAACATCAAGGAACTGTTTTCGAAGAACAGTCCTCTACACCGACTAGCGACAAAAAATAATTATTCTGCGGAAGAAATTATGAGTGAATCTCCATGCCAATAGCACATATAAGGGTAACGCGCCTTTTGAAGGACACATTAAGAGAGTTGTTAGTGGCAAAAGCAATGCTCAGTGCTAACTGCCAAACTGACGAGGGCCTAGAAGTCTCAGATATGAGAGTACACTTACCTGCAGGAAGGCGACCTCAAAGGATGACAAGCCCGTGGTAATTAAAAATTTCGAAACAGGACGTTAGTAGAAGCAAAGCGGATTAATGTGGTAAGACAGACATGAATAAGGGATAAATTTAAAATCCAGAGCGCATGGAACAGACCTTGTGATAACGCATACCGCTGCACGGAAAGGGTTCTATCAGTATACCGACGAAAACAAAGTAACCCAGCAGCATGCAAGAGAATTCCCACACGCGCCACAGAAAAAATGCATTCGACATTGCCAGCACTTTCCGTTTATTGCTAGACGAAGTCAGAAAATTGAGTCTGTTTAAATTGAACTTGCGAAGATTAATAAGCAACGGTATTCCCTAAGCTTGTAAAAGACAAAACTAGATTGCCTGAGGCTAGGTAATAACACAGTAGTTGAGAAGGTTAGACAGTCCTGAGAAAAACATCGACTACCATGTGCAAACTCCTGAGGTTTTCGTAGAGCGCACCTACGGCGTGCCAAATAAGAGTGATGAAAGTGCAGTCTTGCATAGTTATGTTTTTCAGGGTTTTCAAATCCTCGAAATGTCTCCAGTCCTTTGTTTATTAACTGGGAGCATGCGGAGCGGAGATGTCCGCCAACTGCCAGATTTTCGAATAACTCTCAGCTGCAACATAGCTTAAAACCCGATTTTGGCTGTAGCAGGCAGTCACGCAGATGGAGTAAGGGACCGAAAGTGGTCATCATTTTGATATGAGGGTTAACGTGGCGGGTAGGCTAAACGTTAGAAAATGGGGTTTTATGAAGCTGGAATAGTTGGTGAGGGGCTCCAGAAACGAATAGTAAGGAAAAATTCTGGTTGGGCTCAAGGGAGAGTCCGTAAGGCACAACGGGACGAGCGAGTTCCGTAAAACGATCGGTGAGATCCCTTTTACCATTGCTTATTCCCGATCACAACGGAAAAGACAACGAGCCCGTGGTTCAGTGGTTAGAGATTTTGGACTTCTAACTAACGGGTCGAGGGATCGAACCCCAGGTGTTCCACACTTCGGGATTGGGTATAACTAGTTGATGACGGCTAGTAAGCCAGAAATGGCCATTCCAGTCTCCCTTGTCTTTGTCGGAAGTACCATTCTGCACATGTGTTTATACAACGATAAGTGTACATTATATCAGTTCTAGTCGAGTAAGCACTTAGGCCCCAAATAAAACGTCATCAAGTCTTCTTTTAAATGTCTAAGTGTTTTCTGCCAGAACAACCGAATTAACTAATTTATAGTGAGAGTGGTCATGCTTCATTCTGCCGTCTGGCCAAACCTTATCCCCCCATCTAAATGTTTCTGTTAGGCGGCCAACGCCTTGATTTGGCACAATACGACCGCAGATTACTGAATCGCTTTGTTTGTAAATCCAGCACCTTCCGGACCCGAAGTCAGTGAGTGTAGTCCTACACTATCATACTCTCATTTGTCGGTATATTTTATACTCGTGGAGGATCATTGATAACAATGCGTATCTCGTTACGGGATATACGTGTCCCCTCGCATCTTGGGCTCAGCCTTCATATTTCGTATGTGGGTATGTCTACTGAATTTATTAGGAAATTTGCATTTCCTTGGTTATCCTGTGATGGCAGACCAATGGGCAGGCAAAGATACACGGTTGGTTTTGGCAAATATAAAGGACAACTGATAAGTAATATTTCTGATTGGTCAAGACTTATATGTGAGAGGAAGCTGTCTGAGCGGGAAAGAAGAATATGTAGAAGGGAGTGTTCTGCCCCACGCGACACTGAATAAACCTCGACTTATAATTTCGACTGACATACTGGATTTTGAAGATGCATGTAAACTGTTTGAAGGTGTCAAGAAAACAGCATAAGTCGATGATTATGCATCAAAACTGTTGTATTTGAAAGTTTATTTTCTCTTATCGTATCTTGAACCAAAACAGTGTCCACAAGCACAGTGAACGCACGTTATAGAACTTCGGCTCTCGTAAAGGGCTGTGTGTTAGGACAAATGCACCCCATTGTTCAATGAGGGTGTACGTCTTATCAGATTATTTTTGGACAACGCATCTTAGAAACATAATTCATGGAAGGGATCACACGTGTTTCTTGCCTTCGGTATAGGTTTAACTTGTGTTATGTAAAGTAGGCAATATTTTTCCCGACCGTTGACGATGTGCCCTTTCGCGTACGGCACTTTTAATAATGCACACAAAGTCCAAATAAAGGACTTTTAGAAAAAAATGATGAGCAACGAACGAATAAGTGAAGAAGCCACCAAAATTAAGAGAGACATGCGGGTTAGAGAACCTCAACTTTCAAACAATGTTCGGGAGAAGACTACTTAAAGAGAGGATATGGAAGAGCAGGGTAGGTTTTTCCAGAGGATGGAATAAAACTATAAAGGTAAATCGGAAAATGAGAAAGAGGGGTAGTTGTAGTGCACCTGTGGATATTAGATGGTTTCGGACCCAGGGCAAGACAGATAGATGGGGTGAGACCCCGACCTTTTAGTGGGCAGATCGAATCTTGAGGGGGCTTAGCGACCAGCGAAAGCAGGTGATATAAAGCGTGCGTGTCAATGTAACCCCTGTAACTTGCCTGAAAGACTGGTTAGGGAGGACGTAGCATTTGGTGAGGGACAGGATGTATGGACTTAAAAAATCAAAAATCTTGTTAAAAACCGCGGAAAGCGAAACCGGACACGGGGAGGAAAATGTGAACGGATAAGAAAATTTGATGGAGCATCATAACTGCCTAGTGATCCTACTTCAATGTCATGCAGAAAGCCACTAGGGAAGGATGGGAAGAATAAAAGGTTATTCGAATAACTGTTAGGATAACGACGCAGTTTTAACTTAAGAACATGTAGATTATTCGAGATTTAATATAGATTTAGAGGTTGTTTCAGAGAAAGGTATGCACATAAGCAAAGAAGGAAAAAGGAGACAGAAGCCGCTTTCTAGTCCCCGAAACATACAAATCTTAGGTTACTAAGCTGACATGCATTTGATCAGGTAGTAGTTATATGCATCGTACATAAGAGTTTTCTAGCAAAATGCCTTTGAATATGTTACATTTTTGAACGACTAGCCTTGTCCATTAAACCAAAGAAACGCCAGTAGCACTCGAGTATGGGAGGTGCAAGCATTCGAAAAGGTTTTAATTTTATTTGAAGACGTTAGAAATGATAAGAAATTAAATCAGAAATCTGCGTAGCTATGGCTGTAATTCTGTCGGCATGCGGCCAGAAATCTGATTAATTGGCATTATTTAGACCTAAATCCTTTATGGCGGAACATTTGGTCATTGGAGTACATTGAAAAGCCACTGGCTTCGATGGCCTTTCGGGTCAAAAACATTTTAGAAGAAGAGGATTCCATTAACCATGCCGAGGTCGATGCTAAGAGATTAAGCAAATTAGCGTGAACTTGTTTCAGGCAATGTTGGGTCGCACATTTAGAGAAAAAATATACGTATTTGAGATCATCAGCATAAATAAAAATGATGAGTGCTTAACTGCAAAAGAAGTATCATTAGTGCGGAGCAACAAAAGTGGACCTAGCATGCTCCTTGGAGGACACCGCTTACAGTAGGTCTCTCATAGGAATATTTGACCCCAATTAAACGTTTTGTTTCCTACCCTAATAGCAATGAAGGCGGATCCAAAGCTAGACCGTTGTCATTCGCTCACTGCTGCGATTTGATTGGCCCCTGCGGTTCATGGGCCTAGCGTCGTTAACGGTGCCGATGACTGCGCGCCTGATTATTGGCAAATCGATGCGCTTGTTTTTGCGCGAGCGGTCTGTCACACCATTTCCTTTTCGCCCGCGCTGCTGCGCGCATGCGGTTGCCGCTCTCAAGTTGTCCATTGACCCTACACAGATTAACCTTTTCCATAATCCTGTTTCCTCATTTTCTCGTGGAATTGTCATGACGATATCAAAGAGAACCCTCAGAAGATGTGTTCAGCGTGGTCTTCGTGAATGTTTTCAGGAACGCTACGAGCAAATGCGATCATCACAATTGGAAAAGTCCTTCCAAATTGCTTTTAGGGACGCTTATGACAGATTGCACAAACGAGGTACAAGGCAGTCGACCTCCCAATGTGCTGACGATTAGTGATCTGTTTATAACGCTTATACCCGCTTATCAGCTCGCACACCATGTTTCGGTCAACATTGCAATTGATATCGTCTTTTTTGATTTTAGACGTCAACAAGGATGATAGAAACAATCCATCCCCTGTGCCGGCCGGTCCTTCAACACAGCCCTGAATCGGGTTCAGTGTACATATTACGTTTTTTTCCCTATTTCAAGCAAACGATACTTTTTTCTAAAGCCTTTTAGCCCTTTGTATCTTGCCTTTTTGGCACTTAATCCTACGAATACCTGTTTCAAACATAAATATTTATTTGTTTTACAAAAAACCCGGACAGTCATATCTTCCATTTAAGGAAAACTAGAAAAGGGGAGAGGGAGGAAAACAAACCGCTGGGGGTTGTGTAATGATTGTTTATGAATAAAGAGAGGGGTTCTGTCCGGTTGAAAAAACTAATGTAGATTAAGTAACGCAGATTAAGTACGACAACGTCTACGCAGATTCTGCGCAGATTGTAGACAGAATTGTTATAAGTTTATTAGATAGCTTTGACTTGAAAGAGTCAGTTAGGGGTCTGCGAATTCCCACGGCCTCCGGCTTAATCAAGAGTTGTCCATGTAGCACTTTATCAAAGGCTCTACTAAGATCAGAGTAGGAAGGACCACAGGTAGATGATAGTTGTGAAGAGGAGCAAGTAAATTAAAAAAAGGCGTATTATATGTTTCGCAAGAGCTGACGGACAAAAAACCATATTGGGAAGAATTAAGAACTTCATTGGCTACTCGAAAATCAGTAATTTTGATGGAAAACATTCAGACAATTTTGGACATCAGAACGAGAGCCAGATTCAAATATTGGAATAATAATAAACGTTTACCAACAGTCAGGATGGAAGCCGTTATCGAGGTAGACAGGGAGCAGTTTGCTCAACAGAGAGGGAAATGTGCTTAGATGTTTAATAAGAGAGTTTGGGATGCTGTCAATTCGACATCGAAATTCGCCCGACTGAGCGCGTCGGAATTATTCAGCGCTCCAACTAGGACTATTTCGACTTGTTTACCATTTCACCAGGTTGTGTGCATCGGTGAAGGGAAATAAAATCCTGCAGTCGTCGAGAATGGTGTCCACCAGGGTTCAGTTCTGAGACACATCTTGCTCCTTATGTACGTGGACGATGCCGCAAGAGCTCTGGACTGCAAAGCAGCAATGTTTTCCGATGACATGAAAATAAGGAGTGTAATTCGGGACCCTGCCGACAAAGACGGACTGCAGACAAGCCTAAATCGTTTAGACGGATGGTCAAACCGTTGGCTCCTGCAGTTCAAAGTTGGTATTCGTATCCGCATTGCTGTCTCGTCTTCGTCACGGCGTATGTAGTGACGTAGGACTTAATAGGGAGGAGGAAGGTCTAGATGCCTGTTGATGGAGCTGGCGTCTGAGTACCAAGCCTCAAGTGTGAGGCGCTCTGTCCTTGAGGTGCCCCTGCCTAAGACGGCTGCTCCTTGAAAGTCAAAACTGTGACCAGTTTCCGATGTGGGCTGGAAGGTGTGAGTTTAGGTCATTTCTCCGAGTTGCCAGTTTGTGCTCATGCAGGCGGGTCTGCAATTTTCGTTCGGTTTCCCCAACATAATTGCAGTCTCCATAGTTAAAACGTATGGGATAGACAACGGAGCCTAAGACCACCGAGCAAACAAGGCCTGTCGACCAATTCACCAAAAAGGGGACGCAAACGCGACTAACTCCAATTGAGGTGACGACACACAATAGAGGAGGCCACCAACACTCACAGGCGACGGCCAGTAGGCCAAGGCAGCGAAAGAAGAAGAAAAACATAGATCAGCCCAAGGCCAACTAATCCGGCCGTTTATTTAAAACCTGATCGATTTTTCACTAGACACTTTGATAATGGAGAGCCGCCTCAGCTCTTCAAAACGTCAGCCACTTAAGTCCCTCGATCCGATGATCACTTCACTTTGTTCGGGTCAAATTCTGAACGACAGGAGGGGTAAATTGCCCACTCTACAGTAGATGTGCGAACTCATGTAATGTCAACCAAAATTTCGAAATGCGTTCTCGTTTCGAAAAGATAAATTAAGTAGTGTTGTAAAACTAACATGATGCAGCATAAATCTATAATGATCCAGTTACCTCAGGGTGTCGGCTTTCGAAAGAACTTATTTTCGGCTGCATGCAAGATCTATACTCTGAAAAAATGACTATTTAAGAAGCATGCCATTTTCTCATTGATTTTCTATGTCTTTGAAAATTCAATCATATTTCATGGAAAACATGCATAAAAATATTCATTATTTTACTTATTCGGTAGAAAATCACGTCTTCTTCCAATTTCATACTCAAAAGAAGAGTATAATTAGGTTTTAAAAAACGTTTCTAATTCCCGAATAATTTTGAACCCGGCCTGCTGTTACACTTGCATTCAGGGTTTCAAAAATACAAGCAGTATATTTTCCGTGTACGGAAAACCATGCATTTCTCTACGGTGTTAAGAGGAGACCAGATGAGGTTCATAAAATTAAACAGTGGATTTGAGCAATATTGTTAACTTTACAAGCCACATTCGTAAATGCAGATACATGACGTTTCATGAACGGATATTTAACGGTATTAAAAAATCTCACAATTGGAAACTTTTTTAAAACCGAATTATACTCTTCTTTTGAATATGAAATTGGAAGAAGACGTGATTTTCTACCGAATAAGTAAAAGAATGAATATTTTTATGCATGTTTCCCATGAAATAAAATTTAATTTTCAAGGGCATCGAAAATCAATGAGAAAATTGCATGCTTCTTAAGCAGTCATTTTTTGCAGAGTATAGATCTTGCATGCAGCCAAAAATATATTCTTTCGAAAGCCGACACCCTGAGGTAACTGGATCATTATAGATTTATGCTGCATCGTGTTAGTTTTACAACACTGCTTAATTTATCTTTTCGAAACGAGAACGCATTTCGAAATTTTGGTTGACATTTCATCTACATCTACTGTTTGTTTATTTCCTCTAAATAACATAAAATCCACATCTGCTCTTACTCGTTCATTTGTACACGTGCAAATAATTTTCCTTGACTCGCGTACTGTCCCCCATGATCTTTGTGATGGCTCCCAAATGTTCCAGATGTTCATGGACTATGTCGTTCATGGCCTACCGTTTGTGTATGCCTACATCTATGACCTCTTTGCGGCCAGTTGAAATGGGGAAAAAACAAGAGGAGCACCTTGCCTGGGTGTTGGACCGCCTCCAAAAGTACGGGATCCGCATTAACTCTTTCATGTGTGTCCTTGGTGCTCCAGCTCTTGAGTTCTTCGACCGCCATTCTGACTCAAATGAATTGTCCCTCCTCCCATACAGGGCTGAAACCATCCAAGTTTTCCGTCCACCAACATCTAAACGTCCGTTTTAACGTTTCCTCGGTATAGCAAATTTTTACTGCAAGTTTCTACCGAATTTTGCTGAACCCATGCTGCCGCACGCCGACATGCTTTCTAGTTCCAACGTTACCTTCGACCTTACTGGTGACGCACTGGCTACCTCTGAGGGAATCATGGCTTCCCTTGCTTACGCGTCATGTTTCCGAAGTTGCTCTGACCCTGATGGTTGATGCTTCGGCCGTTTTCGCAGAAGCAGTCCTTCGACAACAAATTACAGATTCAACATGGCCTCCAACTTTCTTCTCTTAGAAGCGTTCGCCTGCTGATACACGCTGTAGGGCGGTTCGCCGTGAATTGCTTGGCATGTACCCGACTGTGAAGCATTTCCAACGATTCCTTACATAGACCACAAACCGCTTGTATTTGCCATTCGATCCCACCTGGACAAATACAATCCAAGAGAAATTTCCCTTCTGGGCTACATCTCTCAACTCACCGCCGACATCCGCCAAACTGACGGCCCGAAGGACGAGGTGGCTGTCATGCCACTCAGAACTTCGTTCTGCGTTACAACTTTCACAGGCGATCGGCCTTGGTATCACAGCAGATGAACAACGGCGTGTCTGTTGTCCTGGCGACGAGTCTCTTAGTGGTCGCCAATTCGCTTACGTTTCCCCAGCCACCGGTACAGATACTATCCTTTGTGACGTCACGCATGGCGGACAGTGATTACGCAGAAGGAGACCGATAAAAGCAAAAAAGACTTGGACGCCCGTTTTTGGTTTGGCTGTTACCGTCAGCTAATCATACAGAACTACAGGTGTGTATGGGCTGAGATTTTAACCCGGATACATCGGTCTTTGAGGCTTTACAAGTCCCAGGTCTACCACTGAGCAACGGGCTTGATGTCCTGTCGGTCGAGATCGAGGATATGCACTGACTCGGGATGGGCGACAATCGATCGGGTTATGGGGCGCGCTGGTTTCGTTGCACTTTGGATATGATCGGCCGATGACGGCTAATAAGCCAGAAATGGCTCATAAGAAGAAGAAGTCAAGTTGAGTCTCAAAGCATAAGGTGTCGAGCATGTCATGTAATACGACCGATGAGCGCAAGTCCAATACACGTATACATATATGCAAAAAAGTGTCGAAAAAGACACTGGAGGCAGGAACCACTATTTATAAGTCATTAACCGTTACGAGCCAGCCATATCCAATCCAAGTTTGTGGCACGTAAGATTTGAACCTGGAACCCTTGGCAATTGAGTCAAGCGCCCAACCATGAGTCACGGGTCCGTAGTCCTGTTGGCTGCGATGGGGAATACTAGCCATGTAGGAATAGCGTTCACCGATCAGGTTATGGTAGATGGACTTACAGTTGGGTATTGTCGTCCATTGTAGAGACCGAGGATAGTTCTACCGTCGTTACTGATGATGCTCACTGTGAGCCTCACAGCAAGGTAGGCAAAGGAACGGCTACTTGAGCGTGAATCATTTTATAGTTCGCTTGCGCTGCACTTACCACACCCACTACTTCCCCAGTCTTCTGGGTCTGACGTCAAGTCGGAGTCGGGAATACGGGAAGCGGGATAGGGTGTATGCGGCTGCATACACCACCAGCGAGAGCACATCTGTCCATCTAAGCTTCTTAGCATGTTCACAGACGCAGGTCATAATCTGTCTTCCGGTCTTTCCAGAGTAGTTTGCTTCCCATTAAGTGCACCAGACACGTTAGGCAGTTTGCCCATTTGCCTCACAACAATAGTACCTCAGGTTTCATGATAATACATGCAAACGTTGACTT
>CACRXP010000155.1:1129170-1157883 GCA_902702965.1 Spirometra erinaceieuropaei
GCCGCCAACAACCGATGGTCAGGGTAATGTTTTGGATGTAGTATTAAAGTTCCGGGGGGGGGGGGCAAGAATGACGGAAAAGACGTTTGGCTACTTGCCTAGATTTCTCAGGCATATTTATGGTATTTGCTTTTTTGAGATAGGCCTATTTCAGGTAGAATAAATATATTTTTCAACTGTTGTCTTTAAGTTTATGCCTTCCTGCACAGTAAATAAGTTAATGCCTAGGAGGATAAGGTTGTAGTGTGTTCCCATGAGAAGCAGCCACTTCTAAGGCAGTTCGTCAATTTTCGTTTCGTTTTCCTTTATATTATCAATTTCACTGTAATTCTAAACCTGTGACTGAAATCTAGAATGTCTGATACGTTCCACACCGGAACCTCAGAAAAACCAATTTTCGTCCTATGCTCCGCTATGATCACCCACTTCGGCACATTATTTTTTGAATATGAAATATGAAGAATCAGTTAAATTGCATGCGACCATATTTGCAGGACAATTACTCCATAAAGTTATTATTCCGTCATCAAAATACCACATTTGTCGGAGAATTGGGTACATTTAAGACATCAAGCTTCATTTTCATCACAAACGCTCATAAGTTAGTTTTCAAAGGCAGAATGATATTACCGACAAAGACAAGGGAGACTGGAATGGCCATTTCTGGCTTATTAGCCGTCGTCAGCCAGCCATACCCAAGCTCGAAGTGTGGAACACCCGAGCCTCGAACTCGCGACCTGTTGGTTTAGAAGTCAACGCCTCTACTCACCGGGCCACGAGCCCGTTGCCCTGTCATTAGTCCTCAAAACCTGCCTGCCGCCACCCTATGTAGCCCGTTGCTTCCATGTTCAGGAATTATTTATCGACGACCAGCATTGCAATTATAGCAGCCACATCCAAAATACACTTGTCAATTAAGAAAGCACAGCATTATTACATCAAAGGAAGAGGTTAAAATTAAGGTTTCCAACGTAGATGCAAGAGTTTAATCGTTGTTAAAAATGGAACGTCCAGTGATGACGGAAAGACTGGACAAGCCACATACTGTCAAGCGTTCGGTCAATCAGAGTCAAGCGTTGACCCAAGCCCTTGAAAGTCCCATTTAGACGAAGCAGGACTGCATGAAATGCAGTTAAGATGTAAACACTTGCAGGTAGAGTAAATGTCCTAACTCATGAGATGTCAAGCGAAATTCCGAAATGCGTTTTCGTTTCGAAAAGATTAATTAAATAGAGTTGTAAACTAATCATCCTGCAACGTAATTCTATGATATACCAGTTACTTCAGGATGCCGGCTTTAGAGTGAACGTCCTGCCAACGGCCTACAAGAACTATTCTCTGTGAATAACGATTATTTAAGAAGCACGCATTTTTTCGTTGACTTTCGATGCCCTTAAATATTCAATTGTATGCAATGAAAAACATGCATAAAAATATTCATTATTTTGCTCATTCGGTAGAAATTACGTCTTCTTCCAATGTTATGCTCAAAGGAATGATAAGATCTGGCTTTAAGTAGTTTCTTGTTATGAGATTTTTCAATACCATAAAATGCCCGGTCATAGAACACCGTGTCTCTGCGATTATTAATGCTGCTTGTAAAGTTTAAAATAAAGCTCAAATCTACGGCCAAATGTTGTGAACTTCATATGGTCTCCTTCTTCTACCGTGGAGAAATGTATGGTTTTCCATACGCAGAAAATATATGGTTTGTAGTCTACAAACCCTGAATGCAATCGTAACGGCAGATCGGGTTCTAAATTATTCGAAATTAGAAATTTTTTAAAAATCGGATTACACCCTTTCTTTGAGTATAAAATTGGAAGACGTAATTTTCTACCGAATAAGTAAAAGAATAAATATTTTTATGAATGTTATCCATTTCAAGGACATCAAAAATCAATGAGAAATAATCGTGCTACTTAAGCAGTCATTTTTTACATAGTGTGGCTACTTCACGCGGCAAAAAGTCAATTTTTCGGAAGCAGGTATCGTTTAGCAACTGATTGATTATAGAATTACGTTGCATGATGAGTAATTTAAAAGACCTAGTTAAGTTCTCTTTTCGGATCACAAAGGCATTTCAGAATTTCTGTTAACATTTCGGGAAATAACACACCTGCTGTATAATTGTCAACATCGTCGGCTTCGTGCCAAGTCGACACCCTATAAAATGTGCCACCTGTATCTAAATGTGAATAGCATTACCGACGATAACAAGGGAGACTGCAATGGCCATTTCCGGCTTATTGGGCGACATCAGCCATTCGTACCCAACACTGTAATTGGGAAACCTGCGGCTCGGTCTCGCAAACCGTTGGCTAGAAGTACAACGCCCCTAACCATTGAGACACACGCTCGTTTTCCTGTCAGATGCGATCGAAGATGACTGACTGACGACGGCTAATAAACCAGAAATGGTCATTTCAGTCACCCTTGTCCTTGTCAGTAATGCTATTTTGCTTACATTACGCGCCGTTGTGCGGCTGCTGACCCGGCAGGAGATAGAGCACAAAGGCACAACGAGGCGAGTGAGATCGGTGAATGCCTTTGAAACAACCCTGCTCAAATTTTGACTTGTTTCTGACATATGCAATATCCTGTTTTGGGTTTAAGATGTCAACCGCTAGCAAACAAAGTCCAATTCACAGCTACCACTACGAAAATATTAACAAAAACAAGCAAATGTTGTCAAACCAAAGTGCAAAATGTAAATTTTATGCCAGCTTTTGATAAAACTCCCTGAAATATCAGATAAGCTGAACCTCTGGATCACTACAACAGTCGGCTAAAGCTGTTATTTTCTCTTCTCCTGTCTAGAGATTTCGAAGCGATAAAATGGAAGTTTTTTTAAAATGAAAAAGTGCACCAGTTTCTCATTCACAAGATTCTCAAATACAGGGTTGCGGTTAATTCAAAAGATTACTTAGTCGATTTAATTGTGGGATTTCTACTTTCCATCATTTTAACTAAATTTATTCCCTAAAGAGTGATTCATTCAAGGCACTAATGTTCCGGCCATTTAACGAATGCATTATACGTAAATTATAATTTAAATGAAAATCACTAAGTAATTACTTAAGCTGAAAACAGAGAAAATATAGGTCAGTCAAAACACCATTTTAAAAAACTTGAAAGAATATGAGCACAGTTTCTAAAAAAATCTGTCTCAAAGTCGGCTAAAGGTTATTATTTTTTCTTGTCCTATCTAGAAATTTCAAAGCGATAAAATGGAATTTTTTTAAAGACGTAAAAACGCGCCATGATTGCTGTTAATTTAAAAGATTGCTTGCTCACTTTGATGTTTTCCAAGAAAATCGAAAAGAAATGCAGGAAAAAAAGTATGACATGAATAAAAATAAAAGTCGATAATCTTAAAACCAGGAAGTACATTTAGAACGAAGGAAGAAAATGGTAGGAAGGAAAAAAGTACGTGGAAGACATAATTTGAGGCTGAGAAACATGCCCAGAAATAGGAAATGCATTGCAAAGATACAACAAATAAAGACAAATATCGGACATAGGCTAAAAAACAAAGCGAAAAAAGACAGTTGACACCATAGCCAAGTCAAGATGCTTTAGGAAAAACCATTTGGATACACTAACTTGGCATTCTCTGAGTTCCTTTGATAAGCAAGTTGAGAAATTATGTGGACTACTGTTCACTCACGCCTACCAATTGACTGATCAAGTGATGGAGGTTATGAAGCACGCGTAGAAGGCCTTGAATGTTTCGAAGGATGGGTGTATGCTTAAGAACCTGAATGAGCTAATTGCTCGTATGCTGAAGCTGAACTGACTTTTTGTGTGTTAAGAGGAGCAGGCAGTGAGACAAATATATGAGTGGCCGTAGAATTGTGGGCCAGCGATTTTCTGAGCGTCATTTCTTCTGGCTGTATATTAAACTATTTTGTGTAAAAAAAGGTTCCTATGAAGGACACTTTGCTGCAGTCTGCCATGCAGAAAACGAGATCGTTAGACGGGAGTTTGTTGAAAACATATTCAGACAGCTAAATGCATGAAATAGTAGGAAGTAACGTAGGCGACTTTCAGCAGGCAGACAACATTGCGGACAAAATAATGATGAGAACGCGTCTACTTTTGAAAGAAGGGTACGCAATTAGGCGGCAAGATCCAAAGTCGGCGCATGAATACACTTGGAACATTCTAGAATTTGTGCGCAGTCAGGGGAGTCTACAGGTATTGCCGAACTGGAAGGGAATATTGCTAATATTTTAATTATCAAAAGTAAATGCACACTTGCCAATTAGATTGGTATTCCTATTGTTTCCCGCAGATGGTCCTGGGACGACAGCCGAGAATGCCTCAACGGAAAACGGTACGTACCGCAATTCCGCTCTCATATACTGCGAAGCGTTAGAAGACCAACTTGTTAACAACAATATAACTTAAATTGTGTTTTATTACAGATGACGATAGGACCGACTACCAAATGGAGGGAGACATGTGTAAGTGGCAGTTTTCTACCTAAAACATAACATTTTATACTCGACTGCTTATTTCAATGCCATTTTTATGAAAATCAGCGGACTTCAATGATGACGATTAAGAATTTATTTGTAAAACACTATTTCCTTCCTTTAGGGCGTATTAAGATTCCGCTCTCCGAAATCGGATCAAGGAGTTGTCTACGTACGTACCTCGTATGATATACTGTTGATAATTGCATTTGTCAAACAGCCCAAGGATCTGGGCATGAGATAAGGACGGAAAGGTACTAGAGGCAAATGCTACTCTGGACAGTGTTTAATGCGAACTAACGTGTCAATGAACGTGAATGTGTGAGAAAACAGGCGTTTGAAACCACGCCAGCCTTCACGTATCGCAGGTTCGAACTGTTGGCCGTGCAAAATGTATTGCACCGTAAAATGTTAATTCCAAATGATGTCTGGTCATTTTCGTTGGCTAGCACTAGGACGGAAATCATATGGCGAATCGGTATACTGCCTGCTCTATACCTCAACCAGGTAGCAGTCACCATAATAGTCGCAACGCATGACTGAGTGGAGTAATGACGCACTTTTGACCATTTCTATACTTCAGCAGTTGTCTACATTTGATTTTTTTCAGTGACCGCAGCTTCAACTGAGGAGGGTAGCACAGGCAAGCTATTTGAAATTGTTTTAATCTGGACACTTTTCCGACCTGATGCAACTTCTCTCTAACCCAGATACACTCGCAATTGCGGTGTGATTTCATAAGCCATAGTTATTGCAATTTTAACATGTAAATTATGCCAATAGAAGTAAAGAGACGAGTCCCAGGAAGCAGTCTTGAATAAGGATACACGATCGCTGGGACAAGAGCTTTATTATTCTGACGTTCCGGACTCCTGATCAGACCCACCATCAGAGGCCAAGCACATTCGGATGGTTCATGCATAAGGGCTACAGTATTTATAGGATGCAGTCGCCATGCTACCGCATACCTATAAATAGTCACGTCTCTCCCCTTCATCAGGAATCGTTGCACGTGGTGTGATGGCCCACATTCGCGTCGTTAATCTCTGCAATTTCATCACGTGCGTTGGATGTTGGTATGATAATTGCCCGACCATCTGACGCACCAAGCCTGGTGTTAGGAAAAGTGTTAACATGCGCGCTCCCCGCGTGGCCAATTACTCCGTCTAGGCGAAGTCTCAGAACTAAGTAAGGAAGGGGAAGATCATTGAACTTGTTAATTGACTGGGGGCAGTAAACTATGACTAAAGTAGCTCCCGGCTCACGCGGTTGTCAGCCCTAGCAAGATTTTCTGCCCTGTCGAATTTGAATGCCTGGCCGGATCTCGTCGAATGAGCCGCTGTCGTCATTTCTCCGAACCACTGCAGCGTGTTCGGCCATTCGCGGTCGGAGTTGTCTTCCGGTTTCTCCGACGTAGTTGCTTTGTCCGCAACTGCATCAGATCCGATAAACGACTCCCGACGTTTCTTGCCGTGACAGCAGATCTTTCGGTTTCTCTACCTGACGCCTAATGGTTGCCTCTGATCTGTGTGGAACTCCAACCCCAAGCGGTGCAAGAAGACGGCCGACGGCTTCCGAAACGTTCTTAACATACGGAAGCGTTCTCCAAAATTTGGTGTCCGTGCTGTTAGGCCTTTCGTTTCTTTTGCGTATGCAGCGGTTGTCGAAGTTGCGCCAGTGGCCATTGGCTTCGAAGACTCGTCGGAGTTATTGTACTTCGGCTATTATTTCTTCCGGCTCACTGCAAGCCAATGGCTACCCGCGCAACTTCTTCAACCGGTGTGTACGCAAAAGGGACGAAAGGCCTCACCACAAGGCCACCAAATTTTGGCGAGAGCCTCCTCACTTCACATGACCATTGACGTACTGAGGATTGATGACGTTCGTGAAACAGATGTCGGCGTCTGGCCTTTTGCAGTCTTAGTGAAGTGCCTATGTATTATATCTGGTATTTGTCCTATGACACAACGTTCGTTGTTGTCAGTAGCTAGCCGTTGGGCGGGCAGAATGGGATCGATTGAGATCCCTGGCACAACAATTAGGGTCAAACGCTAAATTGACATATATGCTGTTCCTCAGTTCAGTTCAGTTCATCCCAGTTTATTTAAGGCATAGTAATTGTGTACCTTTGTAATCTCTATTTGTTACACACAGTGGAAATTTATGGGAAAAGTGGAAAAGTAGTAACTTGAAAGAAATACAAGTGGGATATCAAAAGCGGTACAGATACACAGTATTTCTTGCGTTAATAGCATATGAACTCGGTTTTCTGATTAGTACAGTAGATAGTGGAAGCGTAGCACGCTGGATGCGAGCAGCGGTGTGCGCCGTGGTCCACAAGTGGTTAAATTACACAAGAGATGTTACTTACATATTGGTAGTAGTGTCACGATATCACTAAGTTGTAAACGTTGACAATCAAGACGGCTGCGGTAGGGTGGCATTGTGGTGCCCACTCAAAAGATGATATAGTCTGCTTTTAAAAGCTTCTACAAATCCGGAAATAACAACGTCCACAGGCAAAGCATTCCAAACTGTTACGGCTCTCTTGAAGAATAACTTTCGTTTGTCTGGCCTGGCACCAGTCACACGTAGTTTGAGTGGATGACTTATCAGGTAAGTCGTTAGTCGCCAACTCGAAGACGCCCCCGATACGAGACAGCAGTCCTGATTGCGCAGCATATGTAAAACTTGTATAAGGTCACCAGGTAGCTGCCTGAAACTCAAAAAGAAATAGATTATGATTGGCTAATCATGTTTCGTAGGATAGTGACCACTGCTCAGTTAAAAGTCTCGTTGCCTGCCGTTGAAATTTTTGGAGTATGCTAAGGTTTTTAGCGGTTCATGGCTCCACGAGCGGGTGGCAAACACCAGATTCGACCGCACAACGGTCCGAAGGACCTTGGCGAAGCAGTCTTCGTCAAAGGAAGGTAACGCCCGTTTGACGAGGTATAGGATGGAAATTGCCAACTTGGCTAACTTTGATCAGTGCAGCGAAGGGGTGAGGAACGTTGTAATCCACACCCTAAGTCCTTTTTTAGCGTCTAATTCTTGTAATGGCTTACCAGTCAGGCAATAAACCAGGCGGTTGGGAGAAATAGATCAGCTGGCTCGCAGGAGGCGGCCTGGGATTGTCTGCAGTCGCGCTTCGTCAACTTCATTTCGTATGGTGCGCTAAATCTTTATATCATCAGTAAATATTGCGGCATCGCAATCCATTTCGTCTGCACAGTCGTTGACGTATGTAATGAAAAGTGCAGCGCCAAGAACGGAGCATAGAAGAGTAGCATACTTAATGGCAACCTCAGCAGATTGCTGGTAGGCTTGAGAGCGGCCGAGGAAAAAGATCCGAATCCACACTAGAAGCTTACCTTGCACTGAAATACGGCTGATTTTGTAGAGAAAGAGGCGGCGAGGCACATTATCAAAGGTCTTCTTGAAGGCCAAATGATGTTGGCTAAAAGTTCTAGGACTTGGTAAAAATCAGCCGACTCCTCGTATGTCAGAAAGTGATAGAAAATAGTAATCATATATCTGTGGACAAAGTATTCACTTAAAGCAGAGTAAATTAGCAAATATAGAATAAATACGCGAATAATCGCTGTCCGTAATCGTGAGGCCATGACTATCAATTTAACTAGGCCGAAAAAGTGAGAGAATTAATGGGCAACGATCTGATCAGGTAGAAGCGGTCGAAGCTACCGACATGTAGCATTCGTGGCGTTCGAAATATGCCTGAATGTCATCGGCCTTGCGAACCATCTAGAGGTCCTGCATGTTTCGCAACTGTTGCTGCGTTTGGCTCCTTGCAGCCTGTTCTTCTCAGCCATCAGGTTACTGGTGTCGGCGTCATTTTCGTGAAACTAGTCCTGGTGCTGGCGAAATACGCAGCCGAGGACAGCCAGTGAGAACGAGCGAACTGCGTTCCGTAGTCGGCACCATCGCGTCTCCAAGGAGGCGTTTTCATCTGCAGTTGGTGGGTTTTCCAGCGACTGAACTAGTTGGCTGCTGAAATGCAGACGGTGAACAGGCGAAAACAACAAAGCAGCATTCATCTTACCTGAGGGCCGCTTAGCTTGCGGCCTCCTGCGGGTTTGCAGACGGAGCTCCCTCCTAGAGAGGACAAGACGGTGGTCCGTCAGGCCATCGTCGACGCAGATCGCCTTGGCCAGCAGCAAGTCCTGTCGATCTAAGACGTCGAATGTAAACATAATCCAGCAGCTGTCAGCACCGCGATCGGGGTTGCATGCAAGTGGCCTTCTTTCCCATCGACAGCCGGAAGAATGGTGTTTGTCAGCAGAAAGCGGTGTTGAGTGCAGGTCTGCAGGAGAGGAGGCCACTGTCGTTGTAGTCGGCGATTTCGTGATGATCGTGCATTCCCCTCAAGACAGCACAGTCTGTCCTGACGCGGGCACTGAAGACATCAAGGACAACTGATTTATCTGCCGATGAGAAGAAGAAGAAGCGATCGTTAAAATAAGGACTTTATTCGCCTGACGTTTCAGATTATCAACTGAACCCATAATCAGAGACAGTGGCAGAAACTTATCTGCCTTCGGCATAGACGTCAGGAGGGCGTGCAGATCTACATCGAACTTTGTCATCACCTCGTCTGACTCCGTCATTGTCATTGTGGCGTGGGCCCTGATGATGGTGGCGAATTTGCTTCCCCAGGGCGGCAGACGGAGGCTCACCAGGCGATCGTTGATGCTCTGCGGCAGGCAAGGGCAGTCGTCCCACGATGCCGTTTCGGGTGGCAAAGACGATGCCTGCGTCACGTTGCTCTGTCTTGTAGTGACCGCTCCAGAAATCGGCACCCACCGTTGTCAGTTGACCTTTTTCGGAGAAACGGGTCCCGCTGAGCGCAGCGATGTCCACCTTGTAGCGCGCCCTTTACCGGGTAACTAGCGTCGTCTTTCGTTACGGTCGGGACAATCAAAAAGGCAACGAGCAGTCTCCAAACCGTCAGCGTGAGCAGACTCACTCTAGCTGCCTGTAGGGTGGGGCGGCGACGGCGGAGAGGAGAAGAAGGAGGAAGAGAGAGTATTTTGTCTTGTGTTTTACTTACGACAGCATGTTTAGCAGTCTGCGAGCCTCTGCGTGTGCGCAAAAATGTCAAGATTTGGAATCGCCAACGAGTAAGGGTATGGATGAATGTAAACAGGAAAAACGAAGAAGACGAAGAAACAGCGTGTTCTGCTGAGTGATCACGTCACAGTGCGTCACTTTCGTCATCTTCGAAGAAAGGAAATATATTTGATACAATCTTGACGGCTGTGGTTGTAAAAGGCATCAATTGGTTCGAGAGCGCGACATCCGCAGTCGGCGATCTTTTGTCGGTGACAGTGGGAAGTTATGGGAAGTATTACTCTGCAAAGGAACTTTGGCTTACGCTGTCACGGCGAATGCCCTGTGACCAGTCATACACAAGCTAACCTTCTTTTAAACTGCAGTCACTTGTTTGCCATTATGACGGTTGAGTCAAGATGTTGTAACAGGACACCATAGTAAGCATATGGATGCTATAAGAAGCTGTTATTTGGACACACTTATTTGGATTTATCTGTGTTTCACAAATAAACAAATAAATAATTTGAGAAATTCTGGGAACAACTGTTCAATCACGCCTACAAATTGACTGAGGGAGGCTATGAGGCAAGCATGGAAGTCCTTGCATTTTACGAAGGGTGAGCATATGGCTAAGAGCCTGAGGAGGGATATTCGTAGTATTCGGAAGCGGAACTGACGTTATATGTTTTTAGATGTTCTGGCAGTTAGACCAAAAATATGAGTGACCACATAATTGCGGGTCAGCGATTTTATGAGCGTCAATTCTTCTGGCTATATATTAAATTATTTCGTGTACAAATATGCTCCTATGAATGGGGTCATGTTGCAGTCCGCCATGCGATAGATGTAATTGTAGAAGGGGGGTTTGTTGAGGATGTATTTAGACATCTAATGGTACTAATTAGTGGTAAGTAGCATATGCGTTTTCCAGAAGGCCGTCAACACTGTGGACAGAATAATGATAAGACCACGCCTACTTTTAAAAGAAAGTGCATCTCAACTGCAGACATTTGTTTGGCATTATGGCGGTAGAATAATAGTGTTTTAACAGCACCCACATACTACGAAAATGGGTGCTATGGGAAAAAGCCGTTTTGAAACACCGAATTAGTACTCTCTGAGTTCCATTAATACACAGTCAGAGAAATTCTGGAAACTGCTGTTCAGTCACGCCTACCAATTAATCGATGGCGACTATGAAGCAAGTGTGCAAGGCCCTGCAGGTTTTGAAGAATGAGCGTATGATTATCAGGCTGAATGAGCTAATTGTTAGTACTCTTAAGCGGAACGAACGTTATATATTTTACTTCAGATGACGATATGGACGATTACCTCATGGAGGGAGACATGTGTAAGTGGCAGTTCTTTACCAAAAACATAATATTTAATACTCGGCTGCTTATTTCAATGCCATTTTTATCAAGGTCAGCGAACTTCAATGATAACTACTTGGAAGCTCTCTGTAAAACACTTGTTTCTTCCTTTAGGGCGTATTAAGATTCCGCTCTCCGAAATCGGATCAAAGAGTTGTCCACGTACGTACCTCGTATGATATACTGTTGATAAATGCATTATCAATCAGCCCAAGGATCTGGACTTGAGATAAGGACGGAAGCGTACTGTAGGCGAATGCTACTCTGGAATGTGTGAGATGTGGACTAACATGCAGATGGACATAAGTGTGTGAGGAAACAGACGTTGGAAACCATGTCAGCATTCACGAATCAGAGGGTCGAACTGTTGACCGTATGAGATGTCTTGCTTCCTCTAATCTTCATTCCAAAAGATGGCTGGTCAGTTCCACTGGCTACCATCGGGACGACATTAATATGGCGAATCGGTATACTGCCTGCTCTATACCTCAACCAGGTAGCAGTCACCATAATAGTCGCAGCGCATGACTAGGTGGAGTAATGTCGCACTTTTGACCATTTCTATACTTCAGCGGTTGTCTGCATTTGATTTTTCAGTGACCACTGCTTCAACTGCGGAGGGTAGGACAGGCAAGCCACTTGATTTTGTTTTAATCTGGACACTTTTCCGACCTGATGCAACTTCTCTCTATCGGAGATACACTCGCAATTGCGGTGTGATTGTATAAGCCATAGTTTTGCAATATTAACATGTAAATTAAGCCAATAGAATGGAAGAGACGAGCCCCAGGAAGCGGTCTTGAAGAAGGAGACACGATCGCTGGGACAAGAGCCTTATTAGCCTGATGTTTCGGATTCCGGCACGAACCCATCATCAGAGACGACAGCAGATACGGGTGGTTCATGCACAAGGGGCTACAGTATTTACAGGCTGATGTCGCCATGCTACCGCATACCCATGAATAGTCACGGCTCCCCCTTTCATCAGGGATCGTTGCACGTGGAGTGATGGCCGACATTCACGTCGTGAATTGCTGCAATTTCATCACCCTGATACACTCATGACTGCGATTGGATTGTGAGAGCCATAGTTGTGTCTATATCAAATCGGATCCCATCAAATGAATAAAAATTAGACAAAGAAGACGATTTTTCGTGGAGGATCAGTTTTCTAGCCAAGGACGATCAAGGAGTCAGACAGAGCTAGTAAAGAGTTACTGTCGTGTATGTGTGGGGAATGCATTCACGTAGGGCAGCTTAAATCACCAACGATAGAACAAATGGACAAAGATTGCTGTCCTGCTATTATGAGGACATGGCCGTCAAACATGTCCACGATTCCCAGCATATGCTCTGAGAACGTGAGTGAAATAACGGCCTCAGTTCCGGTCAAGAAGAAGTGATTGATGTAAACGGCTAACAAATGGACGCTAAACCGGCATGCGACATGCACAAATTTATTCGCACAAAATGGCAAAGAAGCAACCGTATCCTTAGACTCTTTAGGGTACCGAATGCAGTGCAATTAATGGATTTTAAGAAAGAGGTTATTTCGGATTTGCACGTAATCAGTCCCGCTGGTAAGGAACTCCGACGGTGATTAAGGAGGTCTGAAAACTATTGATAATATACTGATAAGGGCCGTAAGTAGAAGTGAGTCAGCGAGTAACGTAAGCCTAAGTATGCGAAATGGGGCACACTGTTTTATTGGGTGCGGAGATGAATATCAACAGCGAGCTACAAAATGATGAATTTCAACTGGGATGAAGGAGGAGAATTATCGGTGTGAACTGCAGAGTAGTCAAGTCACACTACTAAAAGTGCGTCATCTTCGAATAATAGAAATAATTTGTTCAGATCGGCAAAGTTGAAACATCCGGGTTGATTATTTGAAGACGAAGACAGGCTCTCCGGAAGAGGTTAATTTTAGTGCTGACGTTTCAAAGAGCTGGGCCGAACGATTGTAACTTGTGAACCTATTTGCAGCCAATGGTAATCCCAGGCATTTCATCGAGAGAAGCAGACGTTGGGCGCACAGACAACGGCTAAATGAGCAGCAACCCGAAGTCTGGAGGGTCATTCCTTACGTTAAAGGGATCAATGAAGCGGTCTCGCGACTGTCACAACCCACCGGAGTAGGCATAGCCCATCGACCACAAGCAACAATTCGACGTCGCCTAATTCAACCTAAGGACCCATTGCCACCCGTTGAAACCTCAGCAGTCATCTACAAATTAAACTGCAATGAGGGCGACTGCAACTATATGGGAGAAATCGGGCGTAAGTTGCGAACTTGCCTACAAGAACACAAATCGGCCACTCGGAGGTTAGACCCTAACTCTCAACTAGCAACACACGTTGGAACAACGGGGCATAATTTGACCTCCAGAGGGATACCATCTTAGGCCGATGCAACACGAAAACAGAAAGGCTAACTCTCGAAGCGTGGTTCTCCGATGCCCACTCTATCAACAGGCATCTAGACCTTCCTGCAGCTTACAAAGTCCTACGTCATCAAAATCGTAGAGCTTAGGACAAAACAACCACACCGGACTTAAGTAGGCCACACGGAGATAGCCCGACGTTGAGTTTACTCGATGAAGAAGAAGAAGAACCGCCAGACCGACCGCCCGACTAAAGTTCAATCAGCTCCCCTCGACGGAGTGATGACTCACAAAGCACACAGGCAAAACGCCTGCCAACCATCTCCCGAGAGGACGAGGCAGCGAGAGGAGGGAAAAATCGATCAGCATGAGGCCGGCCAACACAACTGCCACTTCAGATTAAATTTCTGATCGATTAAGTGCATTTTACGCTTTGACAATGAAGAGCCGACCCAGCTCTTTGAACCGTCAGCACTTAAATAAACCTCTTCCGGAGAGCCTGTCTTCGTCTTCAAAGAAATAATTTGACACGGTCTGGACGACTGCGATTGAAAATTGCGTAGAGAGTGCTACATCCACAGTCAGCGATCCTTTGTCAGTGACACTGTGGTGTTGTAGCGAGCATTATTTCGCATAGACACCCAGGCTTAATGCTGCCACGACGAACGCAGTGTGACCAGTCATATACATGGTAATATTCCTCTAAACTGCAGCCAGTTTCTTTTGCAATTTTGGCGGTTAAATCTATGTGTTTCAACAGAACACAAGTAGACAGCCTGTGGGTGGTATGAAAAACAGTCATTTGGATACACTTACTTGGAACTGTCTGTTCCCCATAAAGAAACAAGTTGAGAAATTCTGGGAACAACTGTTCAATCACGCCTACCAATTGACTGATGGAGGCTATGAAGCAAGCATGGAAGTCCTTGCATGTTTCGAAGGATGAGCATATGACTAAGAGCCTGGGGAAGCGCATTGCTCTGAAACGGAACTGAGACAGTATAATTATGCGTCAGCGATTCTCTGAACATCATTTCTTCTGGCAGTATACTAAACTATTCTAAGGTAACATTTGTTTCCTATGAAGGGGACCATGTTGCAATCTACGGTGCAGAAAACGCGATCGTTGAACATGAGTTCGTTGGAAGTAGAAAGTTATCGTTGTGAATCGGTTCTCTAGGCAAGGCGGATGAAAAATTGCAGCACTAGTTGCCATGATCACCTATTGCAAAATAACTGTTTGAAATTGGAAGTTAAATGCGAACGAGGGCTGTGCATGGACTTGCAGATACATTTTCAAGCATTTAGAGGCCATAGAAATTCTTTGCCTGCGGAAGCCAAATGACATAAGGGACACTTGCAGTGTTATTTGTGTGCTGTTTTTACATTACGAATTTTACCCTCCGGACGGATGCTCATCAAGCAGAAAGGGCAGTAATTCTACGATGGCGTTCCGGATTGCAACAGCGATACCTGCGTCAACATTGTAGACATTGTGCTTAGACCACGCCTACTTTTGAATGAACGGTGCACAATTAGGAGACAGCATTCAAATCTAGCGTTCTAGAAAGTCCGGGTAGTTAGGGCAGTCTACAGTTGTTGACGAAATGGGAGGAGGGATATTTCAAATAGTTTTATTACCATAAATTAATGCACACTTGCCTATTGGATTGCTATTACTCTTTGTTTCTCACAAATGGCACTCGCTCGACAGCCGAGATTGCGACACCGGAATATGGTACGTGCCGTTCTTACATAATGCGAAGCATTAGAAGGCCATCTTGTGAACAGTACACTAATTGAAATTCTGTTTTATTACAGATGACGATAGGGAGGACTACCTGAAGGGGGAAGACATGTGTAAGTGGCTGTTTGCTGGCCAAAACATGATAGTTGATAGTCGAATGCTTATTTCAATATCCGATTTAAACAGCTCAGGTGACTTAATTGTCAACTGCTTAGATGCTGCCTCTGAAAAACTCCAGTTTATTTTTTAGGGCGTTTCAAGATCCCGCCTTCTGAAATCGGATCGAGGAATTGTCCACGTACGTATTCAGCCTGATATAATATTAATGAATGCAATTGTCAATCAGAGTAAGGAACTGGTCTTGAGGTGAGGACGGAAATGTACTGGCAAAAATACTACTCTGAGAGATGTGAACTATCATGCAGATGAACCTAAATGCGTGAGGATACAGGTGTTTGATACTATGCCAGCTTATATATATGTATATGACTGGGTCGAACTGCTGGCCGTGTGAGGTGTTTTGGCTTACACACAGTGTTTATTCTCAAAGATGGCTAGTCAATTTCATTGGCTACCATCAGGACTCCTCCCCCTGGTTACGGATCAAAGAGTTGTCCCCGTACGTACTTCGCCTAATATGCTCTTGATAAATGCGTTTGTCAATCAGAGTGAGGAAATGGGCTTGAGGTGAGGACGGAAACGTAGCGAAGGAAGATGCTAGCGTGTGAAATGTGGACTAACATGCAGATGGTGTTAAATGTGTAAGAAAACAGGCGTTTGATACTATGCCAGCTTTCACGAATCAGAGAGTCGAACTGTTGGCCGTGTGAGGTGTTTTGGCTTACACAGTGTTCACGGAGTATGACGTCATTTCTGCGCACCGCTGCCGCGTGTCCGACCATTCTCTTTCGGAGCTGTCTTCCGGTTTCTCCAACAAAGTTGATTTGTCCGCAACCGCAGCAGATTCGATAAACAACTCCAGACGTTTCTAGCCGTGGCAGCGGGTCTTTCGGTTTCATGACCAGACGCCTGATGGTTGCCTCCGGTCTGTGTGCCACTCCAACCCCAAGTTGTGCGAGAAGGCGGCCGACAGCTTCCGAAACGTTCTTGACATACGGAAGGGACGAAAGGCCTAATCGCACGGACATCAAATCTAGGCGGAGCGCAGAGGTAAAAACCTTTCCCAACACCGGGGTCGGTGCGTCAGATGGTCGAGCAATCATCACGCCAACCATCACGTGCGTTTCAACTCTTTGGAATAGAGTGCAGACACACACGGAAGTTCCCGCCAAGATTTGGTGTCCGTGCGGTTAGGCCTTTCGTCCCTTCCGTATGTCAAGAACGTTTCGGAAGCTGTCGGCCGCCTTCTCGCACAACTTGGGGTTGGAGTGGCGCACAGATCGGAGGCCAACCATCAGGCGTCTGGTCATGAAATCGAAAGAACCACGGCCACGGCTAGAAACGTCTGGAGTCGTTTATCGGATCTGGTACAGTTCTCGCCTAATCCGAAACGTCAGGCTAATAAAGCTCTTGTCTCGACGATCGCGTATCCTTCTTCAAGCTTCTGGAGCTACAATCGTTCGGCTCTTTTATCTTCTGGCGTCCTGAAGTGTGTTTCAACTCTTCGGAATAGAGAGCAAACACAATTACGTTTGTGGGACAGAGGATAGTTACTGTTGAAGTGTAGGATCTGTCTCCTATCGGTGGATTTTCGGAATACTGAAGTTTGCAGTTGTCCAGTTGTACATCGGCTCACGAGCACGTCAAGAAAGGGCGGTTGGTTGTTTGTTTCTGTTGCAATCATAAACTGGATATCGGGCTCAGCCTAGCTCAGCAGTACCTTTAGGTGCTCAATGTCAGTTGTTTTGACAACGACGTAGAGCTCGGGGCCAATCAATCACACCAAACTTGAGAAGGCCGTACGGAGACAGCCCGACGGCGAGTTTGCTCGGTGAGGAACAACAAAAACCACCAGACCGACCTTCCGACACAGATTCAATCATCACCCCCTGACAAACCACGCAGAGAAAACGCCCGCCAACCATGTCTCGAGAGACCGAGGCAGCTAGAGAGAGAGAGAGAGAAATCGATCAGCATGAGGCCGACCAAAACAACATACCACTTGAAATTTCTGATCGATTAAGTGCATTTTACGCCTTGACAATGGAGAGCCGATCAGCATCCAAATAAACGCGTTCCCGAGGATGCATCGTTTTATTTGAAGCATAATCACAGATATTTCAAGTTTGCCAATCTGATCGATCGTCTGTTGGCAACCTCCCAAACCACACCGCGTTTAATGCCTTGTGATAGATTCAGGCACTTCGGATTTGTCATAGAGATTTATGCATTGGAATCGGGTCCGCAGATTTGGCTTCACTCGATTTTCACTCTCGCGTGACCTGTCAATTGTCCTACCCAGGCAGCTACAGTCAAAAGGTGTGCAAACTCATGAGTTGTGAAGTTAATCATCGTGCAGCCTTATTCTATAATAATTCATTGAACCGGAGATGAGCTAAGATATTTATGCTGTCAGTTGTTATGTTTTGGCCGTCAAATGAGACAACAGTAGAGCGTAATGTGGGATGCATGTGTATCTTGTGCCAACAAGTTATCCTGCGACCTATTCTGAACTTTAGTACCAATAGGCACAACAACACCCTCGTATGAGAACGCAACTGACAACGGTAAGTGAGGAATGCCATGGTTTCGTCACTTTCTCATCCTTCAGCATATCTCAAGTAATCCTTATTTTACCCTACCCGACGTGCTTCTGATGTATAAGTGGCGTTGCTGAATGGTCATGTTGATTTTCGTTTAGCAGATGGAGAACAGGAAGTGGACGATGTCGACTTTGACAGTCCTGAATGTATGCTGATATTTTTGATGTATAGAGGATCCTAATTGATGGAATTTTCCTTGACTTATGTTTGCCTGTTTTCGAATTCTAGGGTCTAAGAAGAAGGATCTAAAGGATATCTTTAACACTATTTGCCAACGTAAGTTTTCGGCGTGACTTTTCTGTGGTGCTTGTTCCTTATTTCTTATTGTTTACTGAAGGGCGGCATTTGCATTTGTCTGCGAAATAATTATATTTTAATTGGAGTGTTCGTTATATTATCGTATTTTAAAGGCATTCTTTACAGAAAATACCCTCTTTTTTATGCTAGCATTTCAATGAGTCGCGATTGCTACGATAGTACAGATTCTTATAAAGTTTTCTTGACGTTTTCTGTTCAGTTCGTGATTTTTTTATTCGAATGAGTGCCGAAATTTGTGTCATTTTCCACTTCTGTTGACAGATCATATAGTCTATTGTGGCGGTCCGATTTAATTTTTGTTGTCACTTGTCTTTCGTCGGTCCTTATATAACGACAATTGAGACTGCAGCAGCACGTAGTGTAGTGGCCGGTGAGTAGAGGCGTTGACTTCGAAGCCAACAGGTCGCGAGTTCGAGGCTCGGGTGTTCCACACTTCGGGCTTGGGTATGGCTGGCTGACGACGGCTAATAAGCCAGAAATGGCCATTCCAGTCTCCCTCCTCTTTGTCGGTAATATCATTCTGCCTATATATCGAGCGCCGCTGTGCGGCTGCTGGTTGGGCTCGAGAGAGAGCCCTTAAGGCACAACGGAACGAGTGAGTTCCGTATGAACGATCGATGAGCGCCCCCTAACATATCAATATTACTTTAATATATTTTTGGAGTAGCAAATACACAAGGAATTATTTAATTCCGCATTTTTTAGAAAAGCACAGTATCCCGTAAACGTCAACAATGGTTTTACTTTAAGAAACATCGTTTTTTATGTATAGAACATATCCTTTTACAAAAAACGCAGTACATGTGAAAGTGCCTATAAGGTAACGCTCAATAATGGTGTTGCATTGAAGTTTACATCCAAATATCCTTTAAGAATTAGTGTAATTTCTTATATAGTGATTTGTCAACAGCCTCAATTATAAATACATATCCCAAAACAGTCTTCCTGGTATTCGTGGTATTCTTGAATCGTTCAGTTTTGCTAGTTGCGGTTCAACAAGAGAAACGGGATTTTGCTTGATTTCACTAATGGGGACGTCACATGAACAGAAGTTTTCACAGAGTCACCTGATGTCTGGCCGATCAGTGTCTAAAAATATAATTAGAACTTACAAGCATGATCGTAAATAAACCATTTTTGATTGTAATGAGGACTTTTCTTACGTTAAATTAACTTACACTTTTTGTTTGTTTTGGATTAAGTTGGGCTTCAGATTGGCCGTGAAATTTTGTTGGATACTTCATGATTTTCATTGTTTTCATCCAATCGTTTAGAAACACAGATTCTGAATTACCTGTCTTTTAAAATATTTAAAATAAGATATTCTTAAAGTTATTTAACGCATTGGTGAGCGTTTGTGCGTTTTTTATGAGGGTCCTTTTTGTCATATGTATACACTGATTCAAACATGAGACATTATTTTCGAATGAAATGGCCATCCAAAACGAAATGCAGCAACGAGTATGCATTCGTTTAATTAAAGAACTTTCTCAAAAAATTACTCTTTGAGAAGTGCCTTAATATTGCACTTCGTTGAGGGATAATCGTGAATGTTGTACTTTGCACGACGAAGCCTTGAAAACATTTCTCAATTTTCGTCGTTTCTTTTTTCCCGTTCCTGGAAAATACTAATATTTTTCTGTCTTTAGCGTAGGAACATGCATTTGTATTTTTATTGCGGCTACTTGCGCTGTTTTCACTTCTTCTAAGACTCTGTTTTTCGATTATACATGCACGGCAGTGTCCGTATAAATACTGATATTTTGTTGAAATTGATGATTTTTCGCTCCTTCCATTTCTAAAAATATTATGTGCAGAGGCTAGACCACACAACAAATAATGTCTAATGTGTTCAAAAGTGGAAATGACCAATCGGTCGTGGTCAATTACGTGACAATACGTAAACCTTTCCAAACGGCAAAACCTTTTCATCCCATCTGAACGAATGAATCCCACTACTTGTTATTACTACATTTCAGGGCAAGAAATGGCACAGACCTGATAATATGACATTTAAAATTCGATAGAAAATCTGTTTCTCATAACATGAACTCTGTGCTAGCAAGTTTATTATTACAGTTAGCATAGGGAATAAAATAAATGTGAAGGACAGCAACCGCTGTTTTTGAAGACCTTTGTGATTAAGTTACTCTCCCTTCAATGAAATACTCCCTCACATGCACGACCGAAGTGTAGGATAGGTATTAGAATAGGAAGTTAAAAGAATATATTACAACCAAACGTCATAGTGCCACCTGACCGACAACGTCTAGCATTTCGTTTGAACAGTTTATTAATGTTGTTATATTACTGCCTGTATTTCAGTAATGTTTGTTTTTTATCATTGTCCCATGTCTGTTGAATGAGTGTTGGCATCTAATTCGTCTCAATGAGAAACTGAGATAGCACCAACTATCAATAGACAGACTAATGTACAGCACACTTATTAACGTTAATGTTTTCAACTCTTGGAACAATTAGTTTATCTGTCCGGTTTCGAAAACTTTGCCAATCTGAAGAAACTCTGCAGCTGTTTGATGTTTATATTTTCAGATTTTTGATATAGTTCGCATTCACTAATCGACAGGGCATATAACAGATGTAGTCAATTTTTTCCGAAGCAGTTTTTTGAAGGTTGAAGAAGAAGACACGATCGCTGGGAAAAGAGCTTTATTAGCCCGACGTTTCGGATTTCCGCTCGAATCCATCATCAGAGACAAAATCAGATAAGAGTGATTCATGCATATGCGGCTGCAGTATTTATAGGATGCAGTAGCCATGCTACGGCATACCTATGAACACTCACGGCTCTCATTCCACCCCCCCCCACTTCATCATGGATCGTTGCACGTGACGTGATGGCCGACATTCGCGTCGTTAATTGCTGCAATTTCATTACGTGCGTTGGATATTGGTGTGATGATTGCTCGACCAACTGACGCGCTGACCCGGGTGTTGGGAAGAGTGTTCACCTGTACGCTCCCCGCGTGGCCAATTACTCCGTCCGGCCGAAGTCTCAACACGGAGTATTGAGTGGGAAGATCATTGCACATGTTAATAGAATTGGGGCCAGTAAACCATGACTCAAACAACTCACGGCTCAAGCGGGTATCTCCTCTTGCGATAATTTCGGCCATGTCAAATTTGATTGTGTGGCCGGAACAAGTCGAATGAGCCTCAACTAGAGATCTAGAGTCATTTCACCGCACCGCTGCAACGTGTTCGGCCATTCTCGTTTGGTGTTGTCTTCCAGTTTCTCCGACGTAAATGCTTTGTCCGCAACTGCACCAGATTCAATAAAGAACTCCAGACGTTTCTTGCCGTGGCAGTGGGTCTTTCGCTTTCATGAACAGACGCCTGAAAATTGCCTCCGGACTGTGTGCAAATTCAACCACAAGTGGTGCGAGAAGGCGGCCAACAGCTGCCGAAACGTTCTTGAAATATGGAAGCACTCGCCAAACTTTGGTGTCCGTGTTTGGCGCAAAGAGGATAGTTCAAAAAAGCATGATACGCTAGCCTACCTGAAATATTTTTGGTTTATGTTGTGCGAAATTAATTGTTATCACATTATCTACTTAATCCTCTCGAACCAGCACAGGCTTTAGCATTTCGGTTTACGTGCCTTGAGGCAGCATCACTCACGCCTGTTTATAAATGCTGCGTTCAATTAAATTATGCGACTGATTTTGAACTTTAGGCCCCGTGGACACAACAACACCCACATATGAGAACACAACCGACATCGGTAAGTCAGTAATGACGCGGTCACATTGCCACCTATTTCCTCAAAGTTACTCTCAAATTATATCCACTTGTATTCAGACAAATTGGTATGTTTTACATGTGGTATGAGTTTGCACAATCTGCATTTCAGTACCGGAGGAATATGGGGTGGACGAAGTGGACTTCTACGGCCCAGCATGTATGTCAGCACTTCTGATATGCAGAGACAAGCGGGCGGAAACTAGCTCCGCCTACATGTATATATCATATGCATGAATGTCCTCGTATTGTAGGGGATAAACGGGTGGAGAATGATGATGATAAGGACTTTGACGGTGTTTGCGAACGTAAGTTTATTTGGCTTGAGCATGTTGAAATGTCTGTCTTAAATCGTCATTCATGTGGTTAGTTGTGCTGTCAGTTGTTGTGTTTTGGCCGTCAAATGAGACAACATAAGAGCGTAATGTGGGATGTATGTGTACCTTGTGCCAACAAGTTATCCTGCGACCTATTCTGAACTTTAGTACCATTGGGCACAACAACACCCTCGTATGAGAACGCAACCGACGCCGGTAAGTGAGGGATATCGTGATTTTGTCACTTACTCATCTTTCAGCATATCTCAAGTAATGCTTATTTTGCCCTACCCAACGTGCTTCTGCTTTATAAATGGCGTTGCTGAATGGTCATGTTGATTTTCGTTTAGCAGATGGAGAACAGGAAGTGGACGATGTCGACTTTGACAGTCCTGAATGTATGCTGATATTTTTGATGTATAGAGGATCCTAATTGATGGAATTTTCCTTGACTTATGCTTGACTATTTTCGGATTCTAGGGTCTAAGAAGGTGGATTTAAAGGACATCTTTAACGTTGTTTGCGAACGTAGGTTGGCGTTCCGATCTAATTTTTGTTGCCACTTGTCCTTCGTCGGCCCTTATATAACGACAACTGAGACTGCAGCAGCGCGTAGTGTGGTGTATTCACTATGTGACCTAAATAATGAAGTTTGTTGAAATTTACGAATGAGTGCTAGTCAATTTCAAACCGACACGAATTCCTGTATCTCATATCTATGTTAGGCAGAATGATATTACCGACAAAGACAAGGGAGACTGGAATGGCCATTTCTGGCTTATTAGCCGTCGTCAGCCAGCCATACCCAAGCCCAAAGTGTGGAACACCCGAGCCTCGAACTCGCAACCTGTTGGTGTAGAAGTCAACGCGTCTACTTAGCGGGCCACGAGCCCGTTGCCCCGTTGCCCGGTCGGTGAGCGCCCCCTAACATTGTATATTCCCGATCAAATACCGACAGGGCAACGGGCTCGTGGCCCGGTGAGTAGAGGCGTTGACTTCTAAACCAACAGGTTGCGAGTTCGAGGCACGGGTGTTCCACACTTCGGGCTTGGGTATGGCTGGCTGACGACGGCTAATAAGCCAGAAATGGCCATTCCAGTCTCCCTTGTCTTTGTCGGTAATATCATTCTGCCTATATATCGAGCGCCGCTGTGCGGCTGCTGGTTGGGCTCCAGGGAGAGCCCTTAAGGCACAACGGAACGAGTGAGTTCCGTATGAACGATCGGTGAGCGCCCTCTAACATATCTATGTTACTCTAATATACTTTTGGAGTAGCAAATACATAAGGAATTATTAAATTCCGCATTTTTTAGAAACGCACAGTATCCCGAAAACGTCAACAATGGTTTTTCTTTAGGAAACATCGTTTAGAAACACAGATTCTGAATTACCTGTCTTTTAAAATATTTAAAATATGATATTCTTAAAGTTATTTAACGCATTGGTGAGCGTTTGTGCGTTTTTTAAGCGGGTCCTTTTTGTCATATGTATACACTGATTCAAACATTAGACATTATTTTCGAACGAAATGGCCGTCCAAAACGAAATGCAGCAACGAGTATGCATTGGTTTAATTAAAGATCTTTCTCAAAAAATTACTCTTTGAGAAGTGCCTTAATATTGCACTTCGTTGAGGGATAATCGTGAATGTTGTACTTTGCACGACGAGGCCTTAAAAACATTTCTCAATTTTTTTCGTTTCTTTTTTCCCGTTCCTGGAAAATGCTAATATTTTTCTGTCTTTAGCGTAGGAACATGCATTTGTATTTTTATTGCGGCTACTTGCGCTGTTTTCACTTCTTCTAAGACTCTGTTTTTCGATTATACATGCACGGCAGTGTCCGTATAAATACTGATATTTTGTTGAAATTGATGATTTTTCGCTCCTTCCATTTCTAAAAATATTATGTGCAGAGGCTAGACCACACAACAAATAATGTCTAATGTGTTCAAAAGTGGAAATGACCATTCGGTCGTGGTCAATTACGTGACAATACGTAAACCTTTCCAAACGGCAAAACCTTTTCATCCCATCTGAACGAATGAATCCCACTACTTGTTATTACTACATTTCAGGGCAAGAAATGGCACAGACCTGATAATATGACATTTAAAATTCGATAGAAAATCTAATACTCATAACATGAACTCTGTGCTAGCAAGTTTATTGTTACGGTTAGCATAGGGAATAAAATAAATGTGAAGGACAGCAACCGCTGTTTTTGAAGACTTTTGTGATTAGGTTACTCTCCCTTCAATGAAATACTCCCTCACATGCACGACCGAAGTGTAGGATAGGTATTAGAATAGGAAGTTAAAAGAATATATTACAACCAAACGTCATAATGCCACCTGAACTACAACGTCTATCATTTCGTTTGAACAGTTTATTAATGTTGTTATATTACTGCCTGTATTTCAGTAATGTTTGTTTTTTTATCATTGTCCCATGTCTGTTGAATGAGTGTTGGCATCTTATTCGTCCCCCTGAGAAACTGAGATAGCACCAACTATCAATAGACAGACTACTGTACAGCACACTTAGTAAGGTTAATGTTTTCAACTCTTGGAACAATTCGTTTATCTGTCTGGCTTCGAAAACTTTGCCAATCTGAAGAAACTTCGCAGCTGTTTGATGTTTATATTTTCAGATTTTTGATATAGTTCGCTTCCTTGAAATGAATATTGAATTCAAAGTTTCAACACCTATATTTCCCTCAAATAAAATGAACTGAATTGAACGGTCACTTACGCTAAAATTCATTAATATATTTCTGGATATAACTACGTCAGTTCAGTTTCTGCACAAGACATGGACAATCAATTGAATAAATGCAAAATTTCGAGTACTAGGTGTATGCATAAGTGAAGAAGAAGAAGAAGAAGACTCGAGCACCGGAACACCCTGTTTATTGTTCTGATGAAGGCCTAAGCCTCGGATGAAAATTTGGTCAATCGGTTTATGGACATGTCACCGGCGTACAGAGCCCTGCGTATTCACTTCCAGTCGTGCGCCGTCGGTCGGTGATTGGGTTTGCATGCCTTATAACTGCCGCTTGTCCTGTTATTGCCACTACCACTGACGATGGATTCTTCTACGAGTATTACAGCTCAGGGCAATAAACAAAGTGTTCCGATGCTCAAGTCTTCTTCACTTATACACTCAAGGGAAGGAGCTGAATTGGCAAACGAAATGCGCAAAGCTAAAGGCGACCAGACATTCTCACATCACTTTCCGTTGTCAGGTTGTTATGACACAGGTCACGTATTTTATGGCAAAAATATTCTGTAAACTTGTTTAAACCTTAGGACACTTAGGCACAACAACGCCCACGTATGAGAACGCAACCGACGCCGGTAAGTGAGGAATGTCGTGGTTTTGTCACTAACACATCTTTCAGCATATCTCAAGTAATCCTTATTTTACCCTACCCAACGTGCTTCTGCTGTATAAGTGGCGTTTCTGAATCGTCATGTTGATTTTCGTTTAGCAGATGGAGAACAGGAAGTGGACGATGTCGACTTTGACAGTCCTGAATGTATGCTGGTATTTCTGATATATAGAGGACCCTAATTGATGGAATTTTCTTTGACTTCTGCTTGCCTCTTTTCGGATTCTAGGGTCTAAGAAGAAGGATCTAAGTGATATCTTTAACATTGTTTGCGAGCGTAAGTTTAAGTAACGATTTATTGCATTTGTGTTCGTAATTTATGTATTTCTAGGTGAATTGCATCAATTTGTATGTACCCGTGAAATATTTATTTCCTTTCGCTGCAATGTTAGTTAACATGCGTCATATCCTAAGTGCATTCTATTTTTTAAGACGGATTTGCATTTCGGTGACCTGGGATTGCTCCGATTCTAAAAATTCCTTTAGCGGTTTCTTCATCTTTTCTGTTTATTTACGTGTCTTTGTATATCCGGATATCTGCAAACTAAACATGTCATTGTCCACTTCTATTGTGACTAAGTGCATCTTCTACATTGTTATTAAGGGGAAATATAATAGGGTAGATGCATTTGGCGCTGAGAAGCGTTTATGGTCTGCGTTGTCTCGCATCAAATCTCAACACTTAAAAGACAGCTTCGATGCCATTTGTGTAAAAATCCGGGCTTTTGAAAGTATTTCCGAGTTAGGGACGATTATACAATCAAATGCTAAAGTTTTATGTATTTAACATTTCGGAAGTCCATGTTTTTGTGCACCTCCAATTAAATATATTAAGGTTTATGAGAAGCACGTGGAATCAGGTCTAAAATATATGCAAATGATGTCACCATATTTAGCGAACTTGGCGTCCACCTGATGCGTCGGAATGCGAGCAGTGAAATGCCGCCTGCTCTAGTATATATGTACCTATATTCACTCAGGAATGAACATCCACATATGCATCGACTTAACCGATGCAAACAAGGTTCGTATGGATGATAAGAGTAGGGAAACGCAGCCACCTACCAGGTTAACGTCGGCGAAGCTGTGATAGCAGACAGAAAGGACGACATACTCTAGAAGGTAGATTGATACGGAAGTATTTCGAGCTTGCTTGCCTTTATTCAGCCAATCATATTCCTCACCACCTGTTGGAACCGGAAACAGAAACGTGCGCACAGACATATCTGCCGGGGTTGATCCAATACATATGTCTGGAGAGTTCAACCGTCGATTTGGACGATGACCACCCTGTGCTCCACATCAAGGTGAGAGTAGGGACTGTGACTTGTGGGTGAATCAATGAAGAAGGAGACACGATCGCCGGGACAACAGCTTTATTAGCCTGACGTTTCGGATTGCGCGAGAGGGCGGCCGACAGCTTCCGAACGTTCTTGACATACGGAAGGAACGAAAGGCCTAACCGCACGTACACCAAATCTTGGCGGGAACTTCCGTGTATGTTTGCACTCTGTTCCAAAGAGTTGAATCCCACGTGATGGTTGGCGTGATGATGGCTCGACCATCTGACGCACCGACCCCGTTGTTGGGAAAAGTTTTCACCTCTGCCCTCCCCGCATGGCCTGTTACTCCGCCTAGATTTGGTGTCCGTGCGCTTAGGCATTTCGTCCCTTCCCTATGTCAAGAACGTTTCGGAACCTGTCGGCCGCTTCTCGCACCACTTGGGGTTGGAGTGGCACACAGAGCGGAGGCAACCATCAGGCGTCTGGTCATGAAACCGAAAGACCCGCTGTCATTGACTTCCCGATGCAAAGAAGGTTTGTATGGATGAGAAGAAACAGGAAACGCAGCCACCTACCAGGTTAAAGTCGGCGAAGCTATGATAGCAGACAGAGAGGAGACGACAGACTCTAGAAGGTAGATTGATGCAGTAATATTTCGGGCTTGTTTGCCTTCATTCAGCTAATCATAATCCTCACCACCTTTTGGACCCGGAAACACAAACGTGCGCACAGATATATCTGTCTGGCTTGATCCAATACTTAGGTCTAGAGAGTTCAACCGTCGATTCCGACGATGGCAACCCTGTTCTCCACATCAAGTTGAGAGTAGGGATTGTGACATGTGGGTGAATCAATGATGATGTAGATTTACGCGGCATCTGCAACTCCTTCTCCTTTTTCTCAAACCAGCGGCCGGGTGTCAAGACACCGCACCCGAAATGTTAGCATTTGTTATTGTGTGCAGTACTATAACGCCAGTCAGAATCCGATATGACCCGCTGGTTGGTTCAGCGCATCTACCATTTGGCCGGTTTGGTCGGCAGAACATTTAGGTCTACTAGCTGGGTCATGATCGCTTTATCGAAATCAAGTTGATCAGTGCATCGCCGCCTCCTTTCTCTGTTGCTGCAGGCCGACTTCGGCCTGGTAGCTCATTGCGTGTTTGTGACCCATTTGAAATGTGTTTGAATCGGAAATCCAACAGGTCGGTGTACGGCCAGGCCTGAGTTAATAACCACGACCTGCAGCGACAGAGGATGGCAGGTGGCGATGCACCGATAAACTTCGTTCCGGTGAAGTACGCACGGTCCAGCTGTTAGACCACAGTGTTGAACCAACTGCGTCCGGTATGTCTGTGCGCATGCTTGTGTCTCCGGTATGAGCTGGCGGTCTGCGTTATGGTTGGCTGAACGAAGACAAACTAGCGCAAAACGGTTATGAATCAGCTTATCAAAACCCCATTCCTTCCTCTTCCCTGTGTGCTCTGGTAGCTTGGCCGACTTCGACCTAATTGGTGGCTGTCTGTTCCTGACCCGTATCACAACTTTTTCCAGTTTCACAGAACATTTTTGTGAGCGTTCGTGAACCCCATCCATATAAGCCCGTGTAGCACTATTCCCGTAAGGCAGGCTCCTCTAGTTACCCCCTGTTGACATCGGATAAAAAACATGCGCTAGCCAAAAATGCATATTACAGATGTAGTCATTTTTTGCAAAGCACTATTTTGCAGGCTGCCGCAAAGAGGCTAGCTCGAAAAAACATGATACACCAGCCTGCCCGAATTAACTTTGGCGTATGTTGTGCGACATTCATTGTTACCACATTATCTAGGTAATCCTCTCGAACCAAAATACACTTTAGCAT
>CACRXP010000155.1:1167104-1180744 GCA_902702965.1 Spirometra erinaceieuropaei
TTCGACCGTCGATTTCGACGATGTCCACCGTGTGCCCCACAGAATGCGTTGTGGGAGCAGGGACGGTGACTTGCGCAGGGGTTTATAGTGCCAGTAGATTTGCGCTGCATCTACCTACACTCTCTCCTCCTCCCCCGCCTGGGCCCGGTGTCAAGACAGAGTCAAGAATACCGGAGACGGGGGAGGCCGCAGGTGGATGGCTTGGACGGATCCTCACCTTGGCGCTCCACTCCCCACCCCCTGGTCCACACACAAATGACCAGGATTTTGACCACAAAACAGTGGGCTGGCGGCAGTGGTCCAGTTGAGCGACGAATGCCGACAACAGGGTCCGCCAGCGCACCCCGCAAATGTTGGCATTTGTTAGTACGCAAAGATAACGCCTGCCAGAATCCGATGTGGCCCCCGTGTTGGTACAGCGCATCTAACACGTGGCTCGTTTTGAGGGCACACCACCACCACCATCATCATCATTATCATCATCGTCGTCGACGTTACAAACTGTACTTAATGAATCCTATTTTTATCGCGTCAGGTAAAAGCCAGTGCAGCTGACTGCCAGTGCTAAATGGAGACTTGCGGCTGTCTCCTATGCCTGGCAGTGCTCGAATCGTTCCTTGTTCGCGGTTACTGGAAAAGCCATACTCCTAACATGTTTGTCGATGGGATTTAGATCGCTGCGGCCCACGAAGCACACTGCACCATGGGCCGGCTAGTTGCTCAGCTGTGTGGCATTTGTCAATGTGTGCAAATTCAGCTGCGACTTTCAGACAACCAGTTTACGCTACTGAATCCTCATCTCCAGTTTCTGGCTAAAATAAGGAACTTCGACCTCTGGACTAAAGTTTCCTGCTGGCTCGATGGCATCCTGCGCGTTGCTGGCGTCTTAAGCAACCTATACTCACGCATCTTTTACTCGATGCCTGTATGTCTCAACCATACGTGACTGCGAACGGCGTGGCAGTACAAGCATACTTCAGACTAAACACCGATGATGTAATCGTGGTGTCCTGGTTTGTCTGCACCCGTTCGGTTTAAGGGAGAAACAGATGATCAGGTAACGACATGAAATATAAATTTTGTCGGGACAGGGAAATATTACACTCACTGCTCGCGCGGCCACTTGTTCCTAAACATTCTCCACGCACTTAAACTAGATGACCGAACTCGATGGTGTCTGCGTAAACGCTTTCACGCCATCAAGCAAGGCATTAAGAGTAAACCGACCGAAGCCTACAAAGATGGGCTGAGACGGCAAGATAAATATAGTAAGCAGATACTGCAGTGCCTACAGTTCATGGTATATGGCTGCCAACCGGTATGATGGTTGGAAGTGGAAGAAGGTCGAATATCTGATTCATTAGAGGCGGCATGGGAGAAAAGCGCCGCTACCCGATGAAGAACTGCTAGAAAACCAAGGAAGGTGTAAAAAAACTTACTGACACTGACCGTCAAATGCTCATATCTATCAACAGAAAACGGACAGTGTGGCCTAGCAGGTCGGCAAAACGAAGTTAGATACTGCAACAGCGGTCTAACCGCCAGTCCCTCAATTAAGAAACAGCCTAGAGATAACAATTAGCCCAGCTGATAGCGATGTTTCCAAAGCGCGTAGTATGCATGTTTCGATCATGTCGGCATCAGGACTCAGGCCTTACAGCTTTAACACATTGAAATCGAGAGCTGATTGACTGGAGTAAAGATGAAATTGACATCTTCGGTGACTGGAAAGAAACCGACGGTCGACTATGAAACCCATTAAAAATGTTGTATAGGGAGTAGGAAAAAAAGGAGATAGGCCGAAAGAACGCCAGTCAGAAAGGAAAGGAAGAATACACGTGTGCTGACAGTCAGTCCCAGAGTTTACTGCTAATGGGGTATAGTTGGTATTCCGTGTGGAAAAGTACCTGGGATGAATAAATTCTGGGAGTAACTCCCGGATATCAAACAAGTAGACCTTTGTACGTTCAATCTTACGGTTTAGAAAAATCGGCAGCATTCGAGGTACTGAGAAGGCCATTCTGTTGGGGTTACTGCTTGCAATTCTGAGATGAATGATCTCCCGTTTCCTATAAACCAACTAAAACAATAATAACGGACGGGCAGACTAATGCTATAAGTCCAACGCAGTGTAGAGATGGGAAGGTAAATGTGGAGTGGTAGAACGAAGGATACGCGTGATGGGAGAGAGAGAGAGGAAGAGCGATTTGTACTCAAGATGGAGGGCTAAGAGCAGACTGGAGGCCTTACTTGACAATTGGTGCGAGAAGATGATAGTTTATGTACACCAATCTTGTTTGTAATTTTCCTAGAAGTGAACATGACTACAGAGGAGGGGGAAGAATCAACAACTAGTGACAATACTACCCCTGGTAAGACAATCTTGCATAGTGACAGTTTGCTTTATTGCATCATTTTTAAAGTAACGTATGTATTCCGAATAATACGCGATACTTATGTGTATTTTAAATCACAGAGGAGAGCAGCGGCAGCAGCAGCGATGAATGGACGACTGAGGTGGAATCTACAACGCAGATGGAAGACACTGCCTCTACGAGTGGTAATTTCAGAAAACACGCGGTTGATCTAGGGCATTGTTAGATGTTAATAATTAGTAGTGTGATTCTTCTGCCTATTCGCCCAGCTGTAGTGTAGTCCCGTGCGCGGTATGGGATAAGTAACAATTTGCATGCATTGATTGCGGAGGTCAGAGAAGTGTTTGTTTGGATCATGCAGCCGAGGAATGCATCGCGTCCCACTTTCATATTCTTAAGCGTATCAGAAGAATTTTGATTGAAAATACTATGTGGTATGGTCGGCCTGGTATAGCTGAGAAAGACAAGCTCCGTTAGAATTAACCGTCTCGTATATGCATGAGAGGTAAAAGGTTCGTTCAGCAATCAAGGTGGAAGCAGTCACCAATTTTCCGATATATAGAGAGATCATCTGGGGATTTGCGTCATCATCATCCTCCTCCTCCTCCTCATCATCATCATCTAGCATTTAGATTCACTAAGGCAATTTTCTTCAACATAGGGCATTTTCAGCATCTTCACTTTGCACCGAGGCGTCCAGGTCAAAAATTTGTTCATAGCATACTTTACGTCTGCTTCCCGTTACTTTAATTTTGCATTCTGCTTGCTGATTTTCCCTAAAAATGCACGTGACTACAGAGGAGGGTTACGATTCCACAAAGAATTATGCTACTAAAGGCTGTACGTCAGTGTGTCCTCGGACGGTATTCTGGCAAAATTATTGGCGATGTATTAGTTAACCTTGTGTCTGGCACATGTAGACATAGTGCCTAATAGCAATACTCCGTGCTCCCGAATTCGCCGGGTAATATCTTCGATTAGAGACTCGATGCAACTTTCTTTGTCAATGCCTGTCCATATTTATGGGCAAAATACTAAAGAATGCTTAAGATGACTTGGTTTGCACTTTGGGTTACATCGTTACATATTATTACAATGCATAATATATATATATGTATCTAATGACATACTATAAAATATATAATGCTGCATAAAATACCACATGTGTTGTACATTAATCTGCTCATTTGCGTCTAGTGTTCATTCATTGTTATAATATGTTAAGATAATGCATATATGTAATATATATTTGTATCTATAATATAGTATTATATATACCGCATATAATTATTTCCTTCCTGACACACCCATAAACGATTAACTATGTTTTGCGTTTTGTTCAAGGGAATGACACGGATGAGCACATCGACCTAGGCACCGACGAATGTAAGTTTTCGGAAAAATTTACGAATATTCAACTGCAAACGGGTAAAAATGTGTAAACCTCCTTAAATATTCGTTTGCAGGGTTGACAAAAGTGCTGCTGGAAGACGACTCGCAAGTCCAATGCTCGTGTAAGTGCAGCTGAAACATTTTGGCCAACGTCGTTATTAAAGAAACAAAGCATTTAAACGAATACGTTATCACTTCCTGTAGAAGACGTTCTTACGAGCAAGCAAAAAGAGAATGGGATAATCCAGTTAGCTTAAGCTGGCTGTAGGTACTTAATACGTAAGTAAGCTGAGAAAACCTATTTCAGATGTCCAAGCTTTTCACCACAGGAACACCAATGGCAAAAAGACCATTCCGTTGAGTTTAACCAAAAACGCTTACGTCTAGATCAAAGGGAGGTAAACTTACGTTAAATCCTCGGTAAAGCTTAAGGAATAGAAGAAACAAAAAACTAAAATTAGCTTCGATTAGCACACATTGTTAACGCGCGTCATCCTACACTAAAGAGCATCAAGGTAAGCGGTGGTGCATTACGGGGTCATGAGAACGCAGTAATTGGCAGAGAAAAGATCAAAAATATAAACGGTACGAATATTAATCAGAATATTCAAAGAGTTATCTGTCTTCAGCGATTTGGTACGACAGAGCTATAACTCTCTCTCTCTCTCTGTATATATGCCCAGCACAGTGAGAGTATTTTACCTGTCTTCGACTTTAGATACCTTTAACAACACAATGTCTACAACTTTCAACATACTCGATATCGGTAAGAGAGGAAAACCGTGGATGTATCATAATTTACGCCTTCACTGCTTTCTTAAATAAGTTCCTAATAACCAACGGAATGCTGACTTGTCCACTAAAATGTCTCTGCCAAAACATTAACTGATCTCCCTTCCAGAACTGAAGGAATATGGAGAAAATGACTTCAACTTCGACGACTCAGAATGTAAGTGGTCACTTCAATAGGCAGAAATAGGCAAATTAAAACACTTTTCGCTGGCACATATATGATTTTGCATTTTCTAGGGGATACAAAAGTGAAGAAAGATGAAGGCTTTGACAGCGTTTGTAAGCGTAAGTTGACACCAATTCGGATGCCCCAATTATCGTAAAGGAGATTTAAATCCTTCAGAAAAAAGGGTGATAAAACGCAATTATAAAAGTCAAAAAACACATCATAAACGCCAAGTTAAGCTGGAAGAAACTAAAAGGTAATTTCAAGAGATCTCAAGTAATGTTTACAAAAACTCACAAACTAGGCAGACAAAGTGGCATTCATCTTTAAGTAGACGAGAATGAACAAATACTGTTGAGAAATTATAAAAATTTTCATGAAAATATTTTCGAAAATATAATTTTACGCTCCACTGTGGCCCATAGAACCCATTTCAAAAGAAAATGAATTAAAATTCCCAAAGTAAGGCTCATCTGTATATTCAAAGCTGAAAATGCATAAAAAGCATTCACAAGAAAAAATGTATATTAAAGCTATTAGTGAAATTTGCATAGCAGAATACTACAGGCTATAGCAAATAGAGAAGAATTTGGCCAGACATGTTAAATTACGTAAACGTAAAGGCAAATACTTTTCAGCCCATTTGAACTACTGAAATCCGCTATTTAATATTACTGCAATTTAGGGCATGAAACGGCACAGACCGGGTAAAAGAAACCTAAAATTCGATAAAAAATCTCGTGCTCATAAAATGAAATCTGCGTTAACAAGTTTGGTATAACGCTAAGCATAGGAATAAAATACACGTGAAAGTAAGGAAACCAAAATTAATTAGGACTATAGGGTTAATTTAATATCCATTCAATGAGAAAGCCACTAGTATGCACGAACAAAGTACGGGATAGGTAATAGCATAGGAAGATGCAAGAATAAATTACAACGTCCGCTTATGTTCACATTCATCAACAAATTGCTGGAATATGAAAAAGTAAAATCAAACTCCGCACAAGATACGGTCATTAAATTTAAGGGGCTAATTACCAAGCAAACAGAAATTTCAAACAAATATTCGCAGTCCGGATTTTTTGACACAGATCACATATTGTAAGTGCATTTTATGGCAAAAGAATATTCTGTAAACTTGTTTAAACCGTAGGACCCTTAGGCACAATAACACCCTCGTATGAGAACGCAACTGACACCGGTAAATGAGGAATGTCATGGTTTCCTCACTTTCTCATCTTTCAGCAAATCTGAAGTATTGCATATTTTACCCTACCCAAGGTGCTTCTGCTGTATAAGTGGCGTTGCTGAATGGTCATGTTAATTTTTATTTTAGGAGATGGAGAACAGGAGGTGGACGACGTCGACTTTGACAGTCCTGAATGTATGCTGATATTTCTGGTATATCGAGTTCCCTAATTGATGGAATTTTCGTTGACTTATGCTTGCGTGTTTTCGAATTCTAGGGACTAAGAAGGTGGATCTAAAGGACATCTATAACACTGTTTGCGAACGTACGTCTACGCCTTGGAGCTATTTTTGCTGTCAGATGTCGTGCGTCGGCCCTAATTTAAAGACAAGGGCGCCTGCAACATAGCGTACGGTGGGATGTACAACATGTGACCTAACTCATGAAATGTGTCGAAATTAACGAATGATTGCCAATCACTCTCAAACGCGCAAGAATTCATGGATCTCATATACATGTTAACGAAATGTATATTTTGGGACAATTAAATGCACAAAACATAACTGAATGCAGTGTTGCGTTGCACCGAATTGTCGTTTATTTTAATAAATGCGCAATATATCGAAAACATTAAAAATGGTTGTAATTTAGGAAACATCGTTTTTAGATGTATTTAACGTATTTTCACACGAAACAGGTAGTAAATATGAAGGCACAAATAAAGTAACGTTAAAAAGTAATGCTTCATTGAAGTTTCCATCTAAATTATCCTTAAGAATGTGTGGAAATTTGTATGTGTCGTCTTGTCAACAGTCAACTTTCTGAGGTTAGACTCCAAAACAGTCTTCAGGGCAGTCGTGGTATTCTTGATTCGTTTGAGTTGAGTTAGATGCGGTTCAATAAGTGAAACGGGATTTTGCCTAATATAACTGACGTGGACGTCGTAGGAACAAAAGACTTTGTAAAGGCACCCAGTGGCAGGCCGAACGGTGTTTAAAACATAAATAGAACTGGCATGCGTGCTCGTAAATAAGGTATTTTTGGTTATAGCGAGAACTTTTCTCACGTTAAATCAACTTGCACTTTTGTCCGTCTTGGGTTACGACGAGTTTCATATTGGCCTTAAAATAGTGCTGGATACTTCATTATTTTCAGTGTTTTCATCCGATCGTCTATAAAGACAGATTCTGAATTAACTGTCAGCTGAAGACTTTAAAATGAGATACATCTGAAAGATATTTACGCATTAGTGAGCGTTTGAGCATTTTGTTTATGAGGGTCCTTTTTGTCATATGTACATACTGATACAAGAATGAAACTTCATTTTTGAATATAATACCCATCCACAACGGAAGACTGCAAAGAATATTCATTCAGTCAAAGATAAAAATTTCTTAAAAAATTCACCTCTTTGGGAACTGCTTTTATACTAACCTTTGTTGAGGGATAAACGTGTATGAATAAATTTGCTCGAAGAACAACAGAAATGTTCACATCTGTTGCTTTTTCAGGTTTAAAAGCCACACCTGAAATATTGTATGAATATTTATGGCAAAAAATATTCAATAAAATTTTCTACATGATAGGAACCACAGGCACAACAACACCCTCGTTTGAGAATGCAACCGGCACCGGTAAGTGAGGAATGTCATGGCTTCGTCAGTTATTTACCTTTCCGCTTATGTGAAGTAATGCTTAATTGACCCTGCTCAAATTGCTTCTGCTCTATAAGTGGCGTTTCTGAATCGTCATGTTAACTTTGATTTTAGGAGATGGAGAACAGGAAGTGGACGATGTCGACTTTGACAGTCCTGAATGTATGCTGATATTTCTGGTATATCGAGTTCCCTAATTGATGGAATTTTCGTTGACATATGCTTGCCTGTTTTCGAATTGCAGGGTCTAAGAAGGTGGATCTAAAGGACATCTTTAACGCTGTTTGCGAACGTAAGTTTAAGTAACGATTTATTGCATTTAGTTCGTAACTTATGTGTTCCTAAGTGAATTGAAACAATTTGCATTTGCTCGTGCGCTATCCGCGTGGCCAATTACTCCGCCCCGCCGAAGTCTCAACACGGAGTATTGAGTGGGAAGATCATTGCTCATGTTAATAGAATTGGGGCCAGTAAACCATGACTCAAGCAACTCAAGGCTCACGCGGTTCTCTCCTCCTGCGATAATTTCGGCCTTGTCGAATTTGAATGTGTTGCCGGATTCCGTCAAATGAGCCTCAACTAGAGATCTAGAGTCATTTCACCGCACCGCAGCAACGTGTTCGGCCATTCGCGTTTGGTATTGTCTTCCAGTTTCTCCGACGTATATGCTTTGTCCGCAACTGAACCAGATCCAATAAAGGAATCCAGACGTTTCTTGGCGTGGCAGTGGGTCTTTCGCTTTCATGAACAGACGCCTGAAAATTGCCTCCGGACTGGGTGCAAATTTAACCAAAGTGGTGCGATAAGGCGGCCAACAGCTGCCGAAACGTTCTTGAAATATGGAAGCATTCGCCAAAATTTGGTGTGCGTGTTTGGCGTATGTAGTGCGACATTATTTGTTATTCCATTATCTACTTAGTCCTCTCGAACCAGCACAGGCTTTAGCATTTCTGTTTTCGTACCGTGAGGTAGCACCACTCGCGCATGTTTATAAATGCTGCGTTCAATTAAATCATGCGACTGATTTTGAACTTTAGGCCCCGTGGACACAACAACACCCACATATGAGAACACAACCGACATCGGTAAGTCAGTAATGACGCGGTCACATTGCCACCTATTCCCTCAAAGTTACTCTCAAATTATATCCACATGTATTCAGACAAATTGGTATGTTTTACATGTGGTATGAGTTTGCACAATCGACATTTCAGTACCGGAGGAATATGGGGTGGACGAAGTGGACTTCTACGGCCCAGCATGTATGTCAGCACTTCTGATATGCAGAGACAAGCGGGCGGAAACTATTTCCGCCTACATGTATATTTATATGCACGCATGTCCTCATATTGTAGGGGATAAACGGGTGGAGGATGATGATGATAAGGACTTTGACGGTGTTTGCGAACGTAAGTTTATTTGGCTTGAGCATGTTGAAATGTCTGTCGTAAATCATCATTCGTCTGTTATTTCTGCTGTCAGTTATTGTGTTTTGGCCGTCAAATGAAACAACATTAGAGCGTAATGTGGGATGTATGTGTATCTTGTGCCAACAAGTATCCTGCGACCTATTCTGAACTTTAGTACCATCGGGCACAACAACACCCTCGTATGAGAACGCAACCGACATCGGTAAGTCAGTAATGACGCGGTCACATTGCCACCTATTCCCTCAAAGTTACTCTCAAATTATATCCACTTGTATTCAGACAAATTGGTATGTTTTACATGTGGTATGAGTTTGCACAATCGACATTTCAGTACCGGAGGAATATGGGGTGGACGAAGTGGACTTCTACGGCCCAGCATGTATGTCAGCACTTCTGATATGCAGAGACAAGCGGGCGGAAACTATTTCCGCCTACATGTATATTTATATGCACGCATGTCCTCATATTGTAGGGGATAAACGGGTGGAGGATGATGATGATAAGGACTTTGACGGTGTTTGCGAACGTAAGTTTATTTGGCTTGAGCATGTTGAAATGTCTGTCGTAAATCATCATTCGTCTGTTATTTCTGCTGTCAGTTATTGTGTTTTGGCCGTCAAATGAAACAACATTAGAGCGTAATGTGGGATGTATATGTATCTTGTGCCAACAAGTATCCTGCGACCTATTCTGAACTTTAGTACCATTGGGCACAACAACGCCCTCGTTTGAGAATGCAACCGACACCGGTAAGTGAGGAATGTCATGGTTTCGTCAGTTATTTACCTTTCCGATTATGTGGAGTAATGCTTATTTGACCCTGCTCAAATTGCTTCTGCTCTATCAGAGGCGTTTCTGAATCGTCATGTTAACTTTGATTTTAGGAGATGGAGAACAGGAAGTGGACGATGTCGACTTTGACAGTCCTGAATGTATGCTGATATTTTTGTTATATCGAGTTCCCTGATTGGTGGAATTTTCCTTGACTTATGTTTGTCTGTTTTCGTATTGTAGGGTCTAAGAAGGTGGACCTAAAGGATATCTTTAACACTGTTTGCCAACGTAAGTTTTCGGCGTTACTTTTCTGTGGTGCTTTTTCCTTATTTCTTATTGTTTTCTGATTGTGTCTTTTGCATTTGCCTGTGAAATGATTATTTTTTGTTGCAGTGTTTGTTATATTATCGTATTTTAAAGGCATTCTTTACAGAAATTACCGTCTTTTTATGCTAGCTTTTTAATGAGCCGTGTTTGCTACGATAGTGCAAATTCTTATAAAGTTTTCTTGAAGTTTTCTTTTCAGTTCATTACTTTTTTTATCCGAATGAGTGCGGAAGTTCGTGTCATTTTCCACATCTGTTGACAGATCGTGTTGTCTATTGAGGTTGGTGAGCTTCTATCCAAAATGCGCATGAGTTTTGTACTTAGACGCGTTAATGATATGCGTGAAGTGCGTTATGGCACATCAAGTCTCAAAACGTGAATTCAGTTTTGTCTTTTAGGAAGTATTTCTGCTTTTGTGACGCTTACAGAAGCAAATGCTACAGTGTGTCATATATGTACTCCATTTGATTCCGAATGCAAACAAGTTTCTTACGGCGTTCGGGTGTAAAGATGCTGTTAAGTCAAGGTTAACAAGAGCTAATCAGTTGAGGCAAGGCATAATACGGTTGGGACGCTGGGAACTTTCATAAAGTATTCCGTGAACATGATGAGTGATAGTGGTCATATACATGCCAATGTCGACCAAGCTCTGATAGTAGAAATCGGAGACGACCGTCCCAGTGAAGGGAAATTTATGGAGAACTCTTTCGGTCTTGTTCTTCTTCATTTGGCTAACGATAACACTGACCACTAGTTGAGACCGGAAAAAGAAACATACGTACAGACACACCTAGCCCTATCGGCCCAAAGCTGGGGTCTACCAACTGGGCCATAAATAGTTAATCTGAACAAAGTTCATCAGTGCCTCGCCACCTGCCTTTCTCTGTCGCTGTACATCAGGTATCTATTTACCCAGGTTTGAGCGTGCACCGATCTATTGGCTTTACAAAACAAACAAATATCTTATGTGTGGAAGGAGTCACGAACTGTCAGCCACCTATTCGGCCGAAGTAGGCCAAGCTCTTATAGGGAAGAGGGCAGACGACAGACTCTGGAGGATAGATTGATAAAGAACAAATTCGAGGTTTATGTGTCTTCATCCAACCAACCATATTCCGGCTATATCGCATTTGGTAGCCAGGCCCCGTACTACAGGTGACTGGGGTTTGTTTACTGGGCTTTTTGTGGGGCTATATAATCACATGTGATCCATCTGGCTTCCATTTTACGTTTTAGGTTAGGATTAGGGTACCTGTTAATGGTGCCCGATTTTCAGGTTAGGGCTATATCCTTTAGGCTTAGGTTTTTAGATTACGGTTAGGGGTTGAGTTTACGATTAGATGTGAGTATTATGATTTGATTTTAAAGTTAAGACTATGTCTAAGGGCTACGGTTACGTTTACGATTTCGGTTAGAGTTAGGGTTAAGATTGCGGTTAGGATTAAGGGTTAACGTTTAAGTTTAAGTTTAGGGTTAAAGTTGGAATTAGAGTTAAGGTCGCCGTCCGCTTCCCCATTCCTGGCTACCAACGGCGATCTAAGCCATATTCCTTATCACCACATGAGACCGGAAATACAAACTTGCGCACAAACCTATCCGGCGAAGCAAAATCCAACACTTAGGTCTACCAGCTGGATCAGCAGCATGTAGTAGAACGGAATTTCGTCACTGCATCGGCACCTGCCGTTCTCTGTCACTGCAGACCGGACTTCGGCCTGGTGGGTGGTTGCCAGTTCGTGACCCCTTTAACACATTTGAACGTGGTTTATATCTGGAAGCCAGTGAGTTGGTGTACGCTCATACCTGGGTAAATAAATACCCGATGTACAGCGACAGAGGAAGTCAGGTGGCGAGGCACTGATGAACTTCGTGTCGATGAAGTGTTTATGGCCCAGCTGGTAGACCCCAGCGTTGGGCCGATTGGGCCAGGTGTTCTTGTGCCCATGTTTGTAGTTCCGGTCTCAAAAGGTAATCAGTGATATGACTGGCTGAATGATAACAAGTAAACTCATATCCGTTCTATGCTACGTTACCCCCCCCAGACTCCGATATATATATATATATATGCTCTCTATATGTGTGTGCAACTTTTCTTAAAAGTCATTTTTATGCTGATCTGTTTCTGTGAACTCAATTATTTTACACTTTGTTTCGAATATATTTCCCAACGTTGCCGTTTATGCCTTGTTTGCTCAGCATATATTATAATCCATTCATTTTTCACGACAATGTCCAAGACATGTGCAAACCGCTTCCAATTCCTGTAGTGAAGGCGTTGTGTTTAGGAATTGGAAGCTGTAACAAGAACAATAAAATTTGAGGTTACAGTAGATGTGCAAACTCATAGAACGTCAACCAAAATTTCAAAATGCCTTCTCGTTTCCAAAAGATAAATTAAGTATTGTTGTAAAACTAATCATGATGCAGCATAAATCAAAAATGATCGAGTTACCTCAAGGCGTCGACTTTCGAAAAAACCTTTTTTCGGCCGCATGCAAGATCTATACGCTGCAAAAAATGGCTACTTAAATAGCATGCAATTTTCTCATTGGTTTTCGATGCCCTTGAAAATTCAATTATATTTCATGGAAAACATGCATAAAAGTATTCACGCTTTTGCTGATTCGGTGGAAAATCACGTCGTCTTCCGGTTTCATACCCAAAAGAAGAGTATAATTTGGTTTTAATAAATCTTTCTAATTCCCGAACAATTTTGAATCCGACCCGCTCTTCCAGTTGCATTCAGGGTTTTCGTGTACGGAAAATCATGCATTTCTCTACGGTGTAAAGAGAAGACCATATGGGATTCATAAAATTATGCAGTGGATTTGAGCAATATTGTTAACTTTACAAAACACATTCGTAAAGGCAAATACATGAAATTTCAGGAACGGTCATTTATCGGTATGAAAAAATCTAACAATTAGAAACTATCTTAAAATGTTTACTCGAAAAAAGATGCCTGGTAAATTTCATTGGCTGCCATCAGGACTACATTCATACTGTTGATTCGCATACTGCCTGCTGCTACATCAACCAGGCGTCAGTCACGAGAGTGGACGCAGCCCGGGATTGATTGGTGTAATGACACACCTTGTACCATTTGCATACTTCAGGGGTTGTCTCTATTTGATTTTTCAGTGCCGACAGCTTCAACTGAGGAGGGAAGCACAGGTAAGCCATTTGATATTATTTTAATCTAGACACTTTTCTGACGTGATGCAATTTCTCTCGAACCATGCTATTCCTCTTTGTTTCTCACAAATGGTACTCGCTCGACAGCCGAGATTGCGACACCGGAATATGGTACGTGCCGTTCTTACATAATGCAAAGCATTAGAAGGCCATCTTGTGAACAGCATACTAATTGAACTTCTACTTTATTACAGATGACAATAGAGACGACTACCTGAAGGAGGAAGACATGTGTAAGTGGAGGTTTGCTGGCTAAAGCATGATAGTTGATATTTGAATGCTAATTTCAATATCCGATTTAGCAGCTCAGGTGACTTGATTGTCAACTGCTTAGATGCTGCC
>CACRXP010000156.1:7174-19542 GCA_902702965.1 Spirometra erinaceieuropaei
GCACTTCGTCCGAACAGTTTATTAATGTTATTATATTACTGCCTGCATTTAAGCAACGTTTCTTTTTATTATTATCCCAAGCGCTTTGAATGTGAGTGTTTTTAAACACTTGGAATAACTTGTTTATCCGACTGGTTTCGGAAACTTTGTCAATCTGAAAAAAACTTCTGTATCTATTCGATTTTTCCATTTTCATATTTTCGATATAATTCGCTTCCTTGTAACAAACAGGGAGTTCAAAGGTTCAACACTAATGTTTCCCTCAAATAAACTGAAACTGACATCGGATTTCTTTCTCCTCACAGAAGTCAGCAGATCTCCGTTGTCCAGTGAATCCAATCCCTCTCCCTCGACTCATTTAATCTAACGGTTTTACGCTCCATTCCGAACTATAAGATAGGGACCGGAATAGATGTAGTGAGTAGAACCAGGAGGTGAATGAGAGAAGAACTCGAATAATCATAGCATTCCTATCCACGTATGTTCGAAAACTAATGACAGTCACACAAAGTGGCAGAAGATATCTAATCGTACATGTAAGAAAAACGTAGGGAAATGCTAGAGAGTATGGATGATTTACTTTTAATGAGAGAACCTGCATTGATAATCCAGACGAAAAAATGCATGATGTCAATTAAAGGGGATATTATTGTAGCCCGCGTTTAAGGCAGAGCCTACTTAAGATGGATTCCACTTTCATCGATATAAATGTTCTGCAGGATAAACTTTTCTATTTTGTGTCCTTTGGTAAAAATCGAGACCCGATGCTTCAAAAGATGCAGATAGTTCGTGCAGGGTGTGAACCAATCGATACCAACTCCCGTCACAATTGTTTCGTGACCATCCATGTCGAACTCTGACGGATGATCTTCGAAGGCAACCAAAACGGGATCCTTAGACCGAACAAGACAAGGGTTTCATGTGTTACACCATTAAGGATAAATCGGCGAGTTGCTTTCTAAACAAACACAAATTATGTAATGACCTATCATCACTCATTCAGGGGTATGCTCCGAGTCTCCAGTACACATAATAGGTTCGTCATTCTGAAGTCTGAGGCGCACGTCGTTGGTAAACTGGCAGAACAAGAAAGGACCAAGAGCGCTGCATCACACTTGTGTAGTTAAACGTAGAAGATGCCGTTTAACAGAGTGTGTACAAGGTTTCATTAAAGGGCTGTGGAACGGAGAGGCTTTACAACTGTGGCGGAGAAGACCATGCAGAAAAGAAGAAAACGGGCTATCAAATTATAAGCTTAATGAAAATCAGAGGAAGTTGCAGAAATGGCATATTATTTGCTTTGAGTCTGCATTTCGGGCTTAAAGGCAAGAAACCGAAGCTTGATACATTTAGGACCTGGTGAGAATTTATTGTGAGGTACTTTCACTGGGTTACGATTAGTCCATTGTTATTGACTGGAGTCTTTAATCGCAGTTTACAAAATCTGAAAAACATTTTAGAGGATTGTTGTGTTTCATTCCTTATGTCGGACTGGTTTACTGGCGCAGTTTGCACATTGGGAGCGTTCACAGCCATACTGGGGATGACCATACATGGGTCGGTAAACGATGTGTCACTGCTAGACAGGCACTACCGGACTTCTGGTAACTTGCTGTGTGTCACAAGAATTAGTAGCCAATCAACTTTGTAAAAACGCCGGTATTCTAGGGACAGCTTCGCCCGATTTAATTTATTTCCTAATAAAGGGACATCTGAAACAGGGGTTGTATTCAAAAGGCAGCTGGGTCGTCCGATCTTTAACAAACGACAATCCCCACTGCAGGAGTATCTGCGACCAGCCATAAACTTTCTTTCCTGACTTCGCTTCCCATGTCACGCATCCCTGCACGTTTAATGAAATTTTCTTTCTTAAGCTACGTACCTGACTGCATTTTGTGCTGATCGTATATAATTGCACTTAAAATTTCATGTGTACTGGAAAGGACCGTCTGCTGCCCCCTTCGCAATTCCACACTAAAACGTTTTCCGTAAACAACTGTTACTTGCAACATTTTAGTAAAATGGGTATTTAACATTAATATTGTATGTGATATTTTCAATAGGTTCATCAAGGCCATTGCCTATTGCCCTAAGTATACTACTGCTAAAGTGAAGTACTTACCTTCCTTTCTATAAGATAAGAAGTGGAAGCGACCGCTTGAACAAGGGCCTTATTCACCTGACTTTTGGGATTCTCACTTAAACCCAACATCAGAGACAGTAACAGAAGCGGATAATTCGTGCACAGGAAGTTGCAGTACTCATAGGATGCAGTCGCTATGCTACCGCATACCTATGATAATTAACGGTTCTCCCCTTCATTAAGAATTGTTGCCCGCTGGTACCATCATTGCTTGATGGCCGGCATGCAAGTCATTAATTTCTGAAATCTCATCATCCGCGTTGGGTGATGGCGTGATGAATGCTCGGCCATCTAGCACACCGGTCTGTGCGCTCCCCGAGTGTTTGATTACTCAGACTAAACTATGCCTCAGTGCGGAATATGGAGTGGGGATGTCGTTGCACTTATTGATATACTGAGGTCCCGTGAAACATGACTCAAGCAACTCGCGGCTCACGCGACTATCCCCTCTCGCGAGAATTTCGGCCTCATCGAACCTGAATGTGTGTCCGGGTCTCGTCGAATGGGCCGCGACATTTCTCCGCACCGCTGCCGCGTGTTCGGCCATTCGCGTCCGGAGCAGTCTTCCGGTTTTTCCAACGTACTTGCTCTGCCCGCCATTGCAAATGGTTAACGATACATTCTTTTGATGAAAGGGTAACGGATTATGATTTAGAAGAAGTGAGGAAGAAAGGTGATGAAGCAGGGACAAAGCACAGTTGACCACATCCATAGAAGCATCTGGGATGGCGCCTTGAAACAGTTTAAATCTGCAAATTTCTTTCAATCAGGTTGGATGAAAAGTTTTTTCTGGTCGTTAAGATAGACGCAGGATGGTCTGGACGCCACGGCCTGCGCACGTGTCCGTGTCTGTGAGCAATTTGCCAAGTTATTTCCGACATAAGACACAAGGACCGAGGGCTGCCAGGGAATTGCTAAGGGAGTGACCATTAATAAGAAGAATTGATGTAGTAAGGTGATCAGATTCTCGCTCGCAGTTTCCACAGAAAAGAAATGTGTAATGGTATCACCATGGGAAAGAAAACCCAGCTAGATCCTGGAGTGTCCAGCAGAAACCCAGAAGGAGGTGATTAGGGCAGGCAAGGCGACTAGCGGAGAGGAAGCCAAGAATGCCTGGGAACGTTGCGGTGAATTCATTAAAAGTGAAACCTGTAGAAAATGCTTAAGGTCGTTAAAGCGGAAAACGAAGTTGATTAAAACTAGCAAATGGTGGGAAACACAACAGGAAATGGGAGCTGAAAGACGGACAAGACCGATTGTGTGAGGAGGGTGAAGGAAGGTGTATAGAGAGTGTAAAAGTTCCAGAAAATAATCAGCTTTGTTCAATCAAATATGACACCGGAAACGATGGTATATAACATGGCGGTTTCGTTTCATCAAGCTGCAGATCCTGTTTGCCTTCTCGTGTGATGAAAGGTACCCGTGACTGTTGGCTTTTTATACTGATGTCGGGTCCTACCTCCACTTCGAGTACTGGTAATAACATGCATACATGTTTAATCTAACGCCAGTGCGGTATTGTAAACGCCGGATGTAATCATTTGCGAAATATGTGTTCAGGGCAAAATGTGTACAACAAATAATTTGTCTTTATGATATGTGTGATTGCCAAGTCGGACGTCCAACTGCTGACGTTTTCAAGATGGCAAGGACTACTAACGAGTACAGACATTCAGGTATTGTTTTGCACAGCCGGTATCAAATGCTCCGTTATGACACAAGACAGACGTTGGCGGTATGGGATTTGGGAGGTGAAAACTTGTGCCCGAACAATAATGCTGGGTGCAATCTCTGCCGGAATATTCTGCCCTTATCAGTACGTGTTTATGAGTGCTCTTCAAATGGGCCCGGCGGCAGATGCGCTGGACCAAAATGGGAGCTAAGTCGGAGTTAGGTAGGCGTTATCGTGAGTGCGTATCCACATTGGGTACGGTCGTGGTGGGTCCCCACGGTCTCCGCGGCTCAAACGACAATGGTCTGCTGCTTCTCCGCACCTGCGCAGTACACCGCCTCATCCTGACGAACACCTTCTTCTGTCTGCCGGAGCGAGAGAAGGCCACCTGGAGGCATCCTCGGTCGCGCCAGTGGCACCTGCTGGACTATGTCCTCGTCCGGAGGCGAGATCAGCGCGACGTGCTGGTGACGAAGGCGATCGCGGGTGCTGACGGGTGGACCGACCATCGCCTCGTCATCTCGAAGATGCGTATTCGCCTACAGCCTCGCAGGAGACCACAAGGTAAGCGACCCCCAGGTAAGCTGAATGTTGCCTTGTTGTCTTTGCCCGCTCACCATCTTCATTTCAGCAATGAGCTAGCTCAAAGGCTAGACAACCTTCCTATCGCTGCCGCCGCCGCCAACGACGCCGCCGCCAACGACGCCGCCGCCGCTGCCGAGAACGCCTCCGTGGAGAACCGCTGGTGTCAACTGCGAGACACGGTCCAGTCGACGGCGCTCGCCGTCCTCGGTCGCGCTCCCCGCCAACACCAGGACTGGTTCGACGACAACGACGCCGCCATCAGAAATCTGCATGCTGAGAAGAAGGGCCTCCACAAAGCCTACGTAGATCTACCCACTGAGGACAACAAAGCTGCCTTCTACCGCAGTCGCCGCCAACTTCAACAACGACTGCGCGAGATGCATGACGCCTGGACTGCTCGCAAAGCAGAGGAGATCCAAGGGTACGCGGACCGCTACGAATGGAAGAGCTTCTTCTCTGCGATCAAAGCTGTCTACGGTCCGCCGACGAAGGGCACTGCTTCTCTCCTCAACGCCGACGGCAACACTCTCCTGACTGAGAAGACGCAAATCCTGCAGCGATGGGCCGAGCATTTCCGAGGCGTCCTCAACCGCCCCTCCGTCATCTCCGACGCCGCCATCGAGCGTTTGCCGCAAGTGGAGACAAACGTGGACCTCGACCTCCCGCCATCTCTCCAGGAAACCATCAGGGCCGTGCAGCAGCTCTCCAGCGGGAAAGCACCCGGATCGGACGCAATCTCTGCTGAGGTCTACAAGCACGGAGGTCCCCAATTGATGAATCACTTGACTGCGCTCTTCCAGGAGATGTGGCGTCAAGGTGAAGTCCCGCAAGATTTCAAAGACGCAAACATCGTGCGCAAAGGGAATCGCCAAGTCTGCGACAGTCACCGCCGCATCTCCCTACTGAACATCGGAGGGAAGATCTTCGCTCGCATCCTGCTCAACCACCTCAATAACCATCTGGAACAGGGCCTTCTGCCGGAAAGCCAATGCGGCTTCCGTCATCATCGTGGGACTACGGACATGATCTTCGTCGCCCGTCAACTTCAGGAGAAGTGTCAGAAGATGCGGACCCACCTATACTCTACCTTCGTGGACCTGACGAGAGCCTCCGACACGGTGAATCGTGAAGGAATGTGGAAGATCATGCAGAAATTCGGCTGTCCGGAGCGATTCACTCAGATGGTGCGTCAGCTGCACGACGGTATGATGGCGCGAGTCACGGACAATGGAGCTGTCTCAGAGGCATTCGCAGTGACCAACGGAGTGAAGCAGGGCTGTGTGCTGGCGCCTACCCTCTTCAGTCTCATGTTCTCTGCCATGCTGATGGACGCCTACCGCGACGAACGCCCCGGGATCCGCATCGCCTACAGGACGGACAGTCACCTGCTGAATCAACGGCGTATGCACTGCCAATCGCGCGTATCCACAACCACCGTTCACGAACTCCTCTTCGCCGACGACTGCGCCCTAAACAGCACCTCGGAAGAGGAGATGCAACGGAGCATGAACCTGTTCTCCGCCGCCTGCGAGAACTTCGGTCTGGTCATTAACACGCAGAAGACGGTGGTGATGCACCAACCGCCACCCAACTCAGCCACAGCCCCCAACGCGCCGCCGCAAATCAGCGTGAACGGAACCCAACTGCAGGTGGTGGAGAACTTCCCATACCTGGGCAGTACTCTCTCCCGCAACACCAAGATCGACGACGAAGTCGCCAACAGGATCTCGAAAGCCAGTTAAGCCTTCGGTCGCCTCCAAAGCACAGTTTAGAATCGCCACGGTCTTCAGCTGAGCACCAAGCTGAAGATGTACAAGGCCGTCATCCTGCCGACACTACTGTATGGAGCGGAGACTTGGACGGTGTACGCAAAGCAGGCACGTCGTCTGAACCACTTCCACCTCAGTTGTCTTCGTCGCATCCTGAGGCTAACGTGGCAGGATCGAATCCCCGACACTGATGTGCTGGAACGGACGGGAATCCTCAGTATCTACGCCATACTGAGGCAAATTCAGCTGCGCTGGAGCGGCCACCTGATGCGCATGGACGACGAGCGACTACCCAAACGATTCTTCTACGGAGACGTCGCGACGGGTTCTCGCCGCCAATGAGGCCAGATTCGCCGTTACAAGGATACTCTGAAGTCCTCCCTGAAATGCTTGCAAATCAACCCGACCAACTAGGAGGAGCTCGCACTCGATCGGCCGACCTGGAGGAGGACAGTGAAGACAGGCACTGCGATCTACGAAGCCAAGCGCATCGCTGCCGCCAAATCGAAACGTTAAGCCCGCAAATCACAACTTCGCCCAGTAAGCAACGCCGCCGCACAACCGCTTCCAACGTGTTTTCGATGTCAACGGACATTCCGGGCTCGAATCGGACTTGTTGGACATCTTCGGATTAACTGCGCCTCTCGAACGGCACCAACCATCGTCCCCCCGCCTGCCTCTTCCTCCTCCTCTCCGCCGCCAACTAACCCTGACAATTCTTCTGACCCACCACTTCCATCATCCTCCTCCTCCTCCTCCTTCTTCTCCTCCTCCTCCTCCTCCTCGCCCAGTGCTCCAACGGCGGCCGCTCAGGCGACTGTCCCGCGCACAGCAACCGACACTACCACCACCTCCCCCAACTCCAGGGATGAGGATCAGGACTACACCTGCCCTCACTGCGACCGTACCTTCACCTCACACATCGGCCTGGTCGGCCACTTCCGAATCCATCGCACAGAGCCTGGCGAACCGGTGCGTGAAGCACCAACCTACACCCACCGCACTCGCCTCCACTGCCCACACTGCCCTCGCACCTTCAGGCATCGCATGGGCCTTTTCGGCCACATGCGCATCCACGAGAGCGGCCTTGACCGCACTCCCGACACACCCACCACATCCAACACATCCACCGTGCACACCCCACCCTCGTTCCATCCGTCCGCGCCACCACCACCGCCTCCGCTGTAGCTGACATTGACATCGCCGACTTCTCATGCCCACACTGTCCACGCAAATTCACCTCACGCATCGGCCTGGTCGGTCACTTGCGAATCCATCGCACAGAGCCTGGCGAACCAGTGCCTGGAGCACCCACCTATACCCACCAAGCTCGTCTCAACTGCCCAAACTGTCCTCGCACTTTCAGGCATCGTATGGGCCTATTCGGCCACATGCGCATCCACGACGACCTGCGGTAGACAACCGCCGGCCACACCACACATTCACTCACTCCCTACCTCCTTCACCACCACCATCACCCCACCAGAAATCAACACTCACACACCTCATGCACCCAACTGTCACCTCCCACGCAAGTGGGAAGTCCGCATCTCGACTCGGTCCCCATGCGGCTTCGGCTGCACGGGTGACTTGAGTCCGAGACTATCCCGACACGTCAAGCGCCGTGGATAGGAAGGTTGCTGATTGACGCCCGCTCTCGATTTACGCAGTTCGTCGCGTTGTGTGTGTGTGTGTGTGTGTGTGTGTGTGTGTGTGTGGGGTGTAGGGGTGTCAGCGGTGGGTCCACGTGATGGTCGTAGTGGTCGCTCACTTGCTTGCAGGTGAGACTACGCCTAGCGTCCATTTGCTGGCACCTAACTCTCACCTGTGGCTCCACGTAGCTGGGCTCTGCTCAGCGGCCACACCCCGGGCAACCGTCTCGACCGGCGGGCTAAACCAGGTGAGGGTATCCGTGCGTGCACTTGCACGCGCGGTACTGTGGTCTGCGCTGGCCGGATGGATCTTCGCGTCGACATCGTCGAGACGAGGCTCTGCCTGGACCATCGCAGGAGGCCACCAGGTAAGTTCCCCCTCAGGTAAGTGCGTTTGCTTTGTTTCTTCCTTTTGTTTGTTGAAGTTCCGCGTCGTACGCTGCGCTTGCTGCCTGCCCTTTATATGCTAGTCTGTCTGTTAATAGCTAAACGACACCCTCGATGCCTGCTGCGATTGTCTGTCCGTCAGTCTATGACACTCTCTACTAATAGCTAGGTGTTACGGTGCTTGACTTTGTGTGGTGCCCTCACTTTATCTCTGACTGGTGACTGTGTCTGCTTGTCCACTCTAGTTCTAAGTCCCATTGCGTTAGGTAGTGTGTATGCTCTCTCCTACTTCACTCCATCACATCATCACCTCACCACCAAGGTCCCAGGCTAATTCGGGTCGTTCTCTCACTAACAAAAAGTCGTGGCCCATAATGGAGTCCGGCAGCCGTCTGGGATAACCGGGCAGCCCTGTTCAGGGATGCGTTGCCTGCCCCCGCGAGGGGGAGGCGGCTAGAAAAGGTGCCCTAAAGATCGCTGGGAACCACGCTGTCTGTAGGCTGGCCGTGGCCGCAGACAAAAAACACACGGTCGAAACAGCCAAAACCGAAACAACAACAACAACAATCGCTCTCTTCCTCTTCCAGCCTATTCTTCTTCTTCTCCTACTCCTACTTTTCGCCGCCGCAGTCGCCAGACTGGCAGGGTGAGCCCGCTCACTCTGGCAGCCTGGAATGTTCGTTCCCTTTTAGACAATCCGAGGAGCAACCGACCGGAACGGAGGACGGCGCTAGTGGCACGAGAACTGGCGCGCTGCAAGGTGGACATCGCCGCACTCAGCGAGACCCGATTCTCCGAACAAGGCCAACTGGAGGAGGTGGGTGCCGGCTACACCTTCTTCTGGAGTGGTCGACCCAGGGCATAGCGACGAGACGCGGGTGTCGCCTTCGCCATCCGGACCGACATCGTGGGACGACTGCCCTGTTTGCCGCAGGGAATCAACGACCGCCTAATGAGCCTCCGTCTGCCCCTCCGGCGAGGAGGCAAGTTCGCCACCATCATCAGCGCCTACGCTCCGCCGATGACCAGCCCCGACGCCGTCAGAGACAAATTCTACGAGGACCTGCACGCCCTCTTGGCGACTGTGTCGAAGGCGGACAAGTTGATTGTCCTTGGTGACTTCAACGCCCGCGTCGGCACAGACCATACTGCCTGGAGGGGAGTGCTGGGTCCCCACGGTCTCCGCGGCTCGAACGACAACGGCCTGCTTCTCCTCCGCACCTGCGCAGAACACCGCCTCACCCTGAAAAATACCTTCTTCTGCCTGCCGGAGCGAGAGAAGGCCACCTGGAGGCATCCTCGGTCGCGTCAGTGGCACCTGCTGGACTATGTCCTCGTCTGGAGGCGAGATCAGCGGGACGTGCTGGTGACGAAGGCGATCGCGGGTGCTGATGGGTGGACCAATCATCGCCTCGTCATCTCGAAGATGCGTATTCGCCTACAGCCTCGCAGGAGACCACAAGGTAAGCGACCCCCAGGTAAGCTAAATGTTGCTTTGTTGTCTTTGCCAGCTCACCGTCTCCATTTCAGCAATGAGCTAGCTCAACGGCTAGACAACCTTCCAATCGCTGCCGCCGCCAACGACGCCGCCGCCGCTGCCGAGAACGCCTCCGTGGAGAACCGCTGGTGTCAACTGCGAGACACGGTCCAGTCGACGGCGCTCGCCGTCCTCGGTCGCGCTCCCGGCCAACACCAGGACTGGTTCGACGACAACGACGCCGCCATCAGAAATCTGCTTGCTGAGAAGAAGGGCCTCCACAAAGCCTACGTAGATCTACCCACTGAGGACAACAAAGCTGCCTTCTACCGCAGTCGCCGACAGCTTCAGCAACGACTGCGCGAGATGCAGAACGCCTGGACTGCTCGCAAAGCAGAGGAGATCCAAGGCTACGCGGACCGCAACGAATGGAAGAACTTCTTTTCTTCGATCAAAGCTGTCTACGGCCCGCCGACGAAGGGCACTGCTCCTCTCCTCAGCGCCGACGGCAGTACTCTTTTGACTGAGAAGACGCAAATCCTGCAGCGATGGGCCGAGCACTTCCGAGGCGTCCTCAACCGCCCTTCCGTCATCTCCGACGCCGCCATCGCCCGCTTGCCGCAAATGGAGACCAACGTGGACCTCAACTTCCCGCCATCTCTCCAGGAAACCATCAGGGCCGTGCAGCAGCTCTCCAGCGGGAAAGCACCCGGATCGGACGCAATCCCTGCTGAGGTCTACAAGCACGGAGGTCCCTACAGATGGATCACCTGACTGCGCTCTTCCAGGAGATGTGGCGTCAAGGTGAAGTCCCGCAAGATTTCAAGGACGCAGCTATCGTACACCTATACAAGCGAAAAGGGAATCGCCAAGTCTGCGACAACCACCGCGGCATCTCCCTACTGAACATCGCCGGGAAGATCTTCGCTCGCATCCTGCTCAACCGCCTCAACAACCATCTGGAACAGGGCCTTCTGCCGGAAAGCCAATGCGGCTTCCGTCGCCATCGTGGGACCACGGATATGATCTTCGCAGCCCGCCAACTCCAGGAGAAGTGCCAGGATATGCGGAACCACCTATACTCTACCTTCGTGGACCTGACGAAAGCCTTCGACACAGTGAATCGTGAGGGACTGTGGAAGATCATGCAGAAATTCGGCTGTCCGGAGCGATTCACTCAGATGGTGCGTCAGCTGCACGACGGTATGATGGCGCGAGTCACGGACAACGGAGCTGTCTCAGAGGCATTCGCAGTGACCAACGGAGTGAAGCAGGGCTGTGTGCTGGCGCCTACCCTCTTCAGTCTCATGTTCTCTGCCTACCGCGACGAACGCCCCGGGATCCGCATCGCCTACAGGACGGACAGTCACCTGCTGAATCAACGGCGTATGCACTGCCAATCGCGCGTATCCACAACCACCGTTCACGAACTCCTCTTCGCCGACGACTGCGCCCTAAACACCACCTCGGAAGAGGAGATGCAACGGAGCATGGACCTATTCTCCGCCGCCTGCGAGAACTTTGGGCTGGTCATCAACACGCAGAAGACGGTGGTGATGCATCAGCCGCCTCCCAACTCAGCCACAGTCCCCAACGCGCCGCCGCAAATCAACGTGAATGGGACTCAACTGCAAGTGGTAGAGAACTTTCCGTACCTGGGCAGCACGCTGTCCCGCAACACCAAGATCGACGACGAAGTCGCCAACAGGATCTCGAAAGCCAGTCAAGCCTTCGGTCGCCTCCAAAGCACAGTTTGGAATCGTCATGGTCTCCAACTGAGCACAAAGCTGAAGATGTACAAGGCCGTCATCCTGCCGACGCTACTGTACGGAGCGGAGACCTGGACGGTGTACACGAGGCAGGCACGTCGACTAAACCACTTCCACCTAAGCTGTCTCCGCCGCATCCTGAGGCTGAACTGGCAGGACCGCATCCCCGACACCGAAGTGCTAGAACGGACGGGAATTCTAAGCATCTACTCCATGTTGAGACAAATGCAGCTTCGCTGGAGCGGCCACCTGGTGCGCATGGATGACGAGCGTCTACCCAAACGACTCTTCTACGGAGACGTCGCGACGGGTTCTCGCCGTCAAGGAGGCCAAATTCGCCGTTACAAGGATACCCTGAAGTCCTCCCTGAAGCGCCTGCAAATCAACCCGACCAACTGGGAAGAGCTCGCTCGCGATCGCCCGACATGGAGGAGGACAGTGAAGACAGGCACTGCTATCTACGAAGCCAACCGCATCGCAGCCGCCAAAGTGAAACGCGAAGCCCGCAAATCACGACTTCGCCCAGTCCGCAACGCCGCCGCACAACCTCTCCCTACGTGTCCTCGATGCCACCGGACATTCCGGGCACGAATCGGACTTGTTGGACATCTTCGGATCAACTGCACCTCTCGAACTACTCCAGCCATCGTCCCCCCGCCCGCCTCTTCCTCGTCCTCTCTGCCGCCAACTAACTCTGACACTCCTTCTGCACCACCACTTCCATCCTCCCCCTTCTCCTCCACTGCCCCAGCGGCGGCCGTTCAGACTGCCGCCTCACACATCACCAACCCCAACACAACAACCGACATCACCTCTCCCACCTCTCCCGATTCCAGTGATGAGGATCAGGATTACACCTGCCCTCACTGTGACCGCACCTTCACCTCACACATCGGCCTGGTCGGTCACTTGCG
>CACRXP010000156.1:30599-60546 GCA_902702965.1 Spirometra erinaceieuropaei
TGGGGGTGGGAGGGTTACGGGATGTACAGTTAGGGGCTGCATTGCGTAGGAATGACAGGTCGCTCAAATAGCCTGATGCAAGAAAACGTTTCTTTGTTGGGCTCCTTCAATGGCTCCCAGCTGTTATATGTGGCTCCCCGAACCTTTGCTCTGCTCAGTGACAACACCCCCTCCCCCCCAGCCACTTCAACCAGGAGACTAGACCAGATGGAGGTAATCGGCTGGATTTCCCCTACACGGCGATGTCCTGTGTAAGAAGATTTTCCCATTCAGTAAATATGGTGCCATTCGGAAAGGGGTTGTCATCCACAAACTGCTACTACTAGTCGAACGCACCGAGCACAAGACATCTGTCAACGATGTTAACCTCAGAACAGTAGATCGCTTCTCATCCTGGACAGTGCCGTTTCACAAGTCATTGAGGTCAGCGTCTAGGATACAGACAAGCCGGCATTTCCCGGCACGAAGCTCAAGACTCACAAGACTGCCATACAGAGAGCTGGAAAATCTACCAATGTCAAGTGAGAATGTCCAACCTTCGTGGGATGTTAAAAGCGAAGTGGCCGAAACTGATCCTAGACACCCAAGTGCTGGCATGTACAGAATCTATGTCATTTTAAACAAATCTAGCTGAAAAGGGGCAGAAACATCGGTCAGATATGGTTATGGAGCCGCACCTGAGGTAAACAAACCCCAGTCACTTGCAATGGAGGACCGGTGGTAATAAGGGTTTTTACAGGTAGGGCCGAGGAGCGCATAGCCGACGAGGTAAAGTGTTTGTATACAAAGGAAAAGCTATTGGGAATGCGCGGTTGTACTTTGAGTGGTTAAGAAATAGTTGCCCTAATCCTAACCCCATAACCCTAACCCCCAATCCTACCCCCAAACCATAGCCCCTAACCCTAACCGCAACAGTATTATGACCATCAGGTGCGGCCGCATAACCATATCTTACCGAAACATCGTAGGGATGACTAAAGGGCATTTGCAGAAGGGACACTTCTATGGGTACCCAGGAAACACTTTTACGAGGCTGGCATGCATGGCGAGCAGCCGCCAGAAATATATCGGCTGTTTTAGGAGTCAACCGTGCAGGGGAGACCAAGACGAAACAACGGGGACAGCCAAACCATCACATTTTCAGCGCACGTTCGGAGCCCGGTTTCGACTTGCCGGACACCTTTAGACTCACCTCAATGACAACACTAGTAATTTATCTTGACAAAATAATCGAAATCCCTACAGTTGTTCTCGCTGTTATACCGTGCTCAGACCGCCCTTTACCCTGGTCGAGCATGGTCTTGGCAACTGAAAACTGAAAGACACTAGGGTATAAAGAACATCCACCAGCACCTGGCAACCCTATCTTCTCTGCCTACCCTGTCCCCGCGTGTTCGACCACCGGGCAAGCCTACGTAAGTGTACGCAAATACGCCGCAACCAATGCTTAAATACCCCCGTTTAACTCAAGTCCCCACAGTTCACAGTCCAAGGTCGGATCTTTCCGGTCGTATGCACACACCTTATAGTCAGGTACCATTCAAACCCCAACCCCACAGCACAGTCTACTAGTGTCAGCAACGGCGGCTGAATTGTTATACTTACTTGCGTGAGCTCGCATGACATACGATGAGCGAGGACTAAGGGTACTCCGTTTACAGCGCTGGCTCAGAGGCTGCTTGTTGCCGGGACAACAACGTCCTCCCCAGGCGTATTAAACTAAATGAGTACTGCCTGGACCCTTTCCAAGGCTGACAAATTCGTGGCAATCCGTACCCTTCACCTTCCCCCCCCCCCCGGTTTTCCGTTGCTGTATGACGTAGCTGTTTTTTTGCCCCATTACGTGTATCAAAGTCCTCATTTATGCGAGAATGCTGGCCATTGCTGTATGTCCAGTATCCACTAGATGAGGAGACAATGATTACGGAGACGCCGGTTTCCTGTGTGATTTCTGCGTCACTAATTATCGCAATAAGCGTAGGTTAACAAGTTCGGCCTCCCCTCCTCCTGGTCGGCGGCCTCTCCTGGTACCTGCCGTGTAGATCACCAACCGGCGCGATGCAAACCTCATTTCAGTCGTAGTCAGTCTCGCACACATTCTCATTTTCTGCGCCGAAAATTGGCAAGTTGGAGCGTTGAACTCTTTGCCTCACTTCTTGGCCTATTTCCAGGCAATGAAGCAGCGCCGTGCAGGCTACACGCGAGTCAGTAAGGCAGTCTACCTTACTGTGCAATCATCACATCGGCCTATGACGCCGCAGGCGTCGATCGCTTTGTCCGTTGTAATAGCATTCCCAGTAGCTACATTGAAGTCAGTGGATGATAGCTGAAATTTTCATGTTAGTTACGGAATCTGTAGGTCCTCACCGGCCCATGAACCAGGTCAATCGGAAACCTTTTTAGACAGTCAGGTCAAAAGTACCGAAGCAGCATTCACAGGCGGGACCCTCGGCCACTGACCAACGCTCATTGGCTTATCTAATGATGAGCACGGAAATGTTGCGCCTTCTCTCCTCTAGCTAACACCCATAGATATCCATGAGTGCGTGGACTGACTATTAATTAAAATGGTAAGGATAGGGTTAAGGCCTCCAAGCATTTGTGGCATACAAAGAATACCTACTATACTTATTTAAGTGGGTTTTATTCCGACACCATTATCTCGGTTTGGTGTTTCATCTTACAAGTTGGGGTTGTCTGTTGTAGACGGTCTGGTGCATTATCTACAATGACCTCAGCTCAGAGAGTTGAAAAGCGATTGTTGTAGACACTTAATGTTTGTTTTTTTTAATTGTCCTGCTTAATTTTGGTTGCTATAAGTCAATGTATTAAAACGTTTCCATCCGAAAAACAAATTTGTCAATTATCTATACTAATTGAAGAAGGAGACACGATCGTCGGGACAAGAGCTTTATTAGCCTGACGTTTTGGATTCCTACTCGAATCCATCATCAGAGATGGATGATGGATTCGAGTAGGAATCCAAAACGTCAGGCTAATAAAGCTCTTGTTTCGGCGATCGTGTCTCCTTCTTCAAGACTACTTCCTGGGACCCGGCTCTTCGCTTCTATCTATACTTATTTTGCCACTACCCTATGCATACATAGACCTCGCCCGTAAAATCCCTATTGCCACCTTTCCCGTAAGGTGGGTACCTTTGGTTGCTCGGGTGTGTTTGGGGACCTTAACCCAATTGTTGTTATTAAAATATACCAAAGTGAGGCCGATATTTGACAATCCATCTCCAAGCCAAATCAGCGCGAGCTCGAATTTATCACGATGCGTTAAGGGCCGTGGCCTGGAAGGCTGCCGACTGACTGAATAACTCGCTCCTTCTCAGAACTGTGAGTCTGGCCGAATAAAGCCCTTTTTAATGTGGCCTTTATGGTACGCTCATCGGTGTGAGAACAGGATCGCACCCATAGAAGCGCGATACACGTAGTGATGATAGATCATGTGTGTGGCGCGTGTAGGCGGTTGTTCGGCTCGGGCAGTCAATGCACCCAAACCCATCTCCGCTCGTCTTGACATTGTCTCACCACTGGAGCATGGGCTGACCGTAGGGGGTGCTGTCCAAATCTGCCTCACAATAAACTAATTCACGCGCAAGTCTCACTGATGATACACACGGTGAAAGTCATCGCTTGAGAAGGTCAAACTGCTCGATTAGTATACGAATACATTAGGACTGCTTAGATATGAAACCCCACAGTCGTGAGCCGAGTTCTTTTTAACCGGCTCTAGCATCTATCCTCGCCGTATTTGCATAAATGCATGGCTGAATTACAAACTAGTTGAGCAGCTTTATCGGCGTTATGGCCATGTTCACCTGTCCGACCTTCAGCCGAACCAACGTCCGTTCGACCTTGTGACTTTCCTATTGGACGTAACTGTCATGGCAGCAGCGAATGAGAGCTCAAGATGATGGCAGAAGCCGACAGGATCCACTATTAGGCAAGTACGAATGCAGAAGAAGATCAACACGGCGTGAGTTTACAGCATGAAACAGGTGACGAAACAAGCAGTTAGTCCAGTCGGGGGACTTTTGAGATGACACTGGATAGCTTTAGGATGCCGGTCAGATGAAGCTTTGATCCAGGCTATCGCAAATCCTTCTTCGACCAAACCGGAAACGACTGCCAGACGGCACTTTAGCTCCCAAGAGGTTCTCATAGGCGACCACCAAAACTTGAAAGTGGGGATTTTTTCCCAACTGTTTTCTCTGTCGTAAGAGTTTGAGTTCAAATGTGCAAATATATCCCGTGGCATTATGTCGATATACATGGACGACAGAATAACTAGCAGGTACGAAGCAGGAATATGCAATGTTACAGCCTGCAAGAGTCAGATACATCCCCTCCGGAGACCCTCGGACCAGTTGTCGAGCCGAACATAGGACCCGAAAGGGTAGGCTTGAGGACATCCGGTCCGTTGTCTCGTAGACGGTGAATCAAAGCCTCTCGTCATCGGGGTGTGATAGCCGGCCACCAATCAGCCACCAAAAACTCCCCTTACCAACGGGGAGACTTCGTAACGGCAGAAGTCATGAATATATCTCAACTACCACGCACCCAGACCACAGCGCCTTTGCTACAAAGGAATAGATCCGGGGAGGGTGATTGTATTCCGTACCGAACAGGCAAAGTCTGTATGAAACAAATGGTGTGCTGGTCAATTCCACTTCAACACCGCCAGACGTGAGGTTGTCAAAGTCAGTCCGCCAGTGTTCACAGTGTCGGAGGGGATGACACTAACCCTCGTGATCTTAATCCTAACGCTAGTGCCCCTACCCCAGCCCTAAGCCCTCTCCCACCCCTCCCCCCCTAGGAATTAGCGCAAGGTCACCTGTTACACCAAGGGTCCATATAAGCGTACTCTACCGATGGGTGCAACTGACGGATAAGCAAATACATCACACGGCGAACCACACTACCAGCAGCCATTGGCATAAATATGGCGAGCACGTGTAAGCATCAGGTGAACGCACAGTGAACAAGTTGTGGCAGACTCCACGACTAAGCAGAACATATGCCTCTGTTATTAACTGATTGAAATGCAATGCATAGGAATGCAATTAGGTCGAATGGCGGGGACATACAAGCACAACCGCATGTCTGAATGACACCCACGAGGTGCTCAAAAGTGGGCATTTGGTGTCATCGAACTGGGGCGCCGCGAAGGGGCCTGGCATGACTGGACAGGTGCCAGTCATCTTATCCAGGCTAAGACTGGAAGTGAATGCTGGCGACCAGTGCCGGTCGACAGGGAGACGAGGTTGACTTTGAGGAGTCACTGTGGCGAGTCGAGATGACAACCTCGCCAGAAGGCAGTTACAGAGGCGATGTGATAAATAGCAGGCTGAATAATCGGCACACCGTACTGCCTGTGGTCCAGAAAAGACTGCATGCGTGCTGAGACAATGCAGGGTTTGCGGCTGCCTGATTGGTCCTTTGTGGGCGCAGTGAATGACAACGAAGATGGCCACATGCAGCTCACGATGGACTGATGACTCACATTGAGTGGTCGAGCATCGACACTGGCGGCCTAATGTCGCAGGCACAGGGGTGTCCGGTACCTGCAGGCGTAATACTGCGGGCTGATGACACGACTGGCTGCGCTCTCTGAAACGTCATATCGTAAATAGACCTGACTCAATAAATACCGCTTCTCCACGGCAGACAGTACAGACAGCCGCTCACGACTGAGCCACGCTTTCTGGCAAAATAGGCATAAAGGAGGAGCGTTAGACAAGAAACGGGAGCCAGTTCCCCACCAGTGTGCCAGCGCATGCGTGTCTCTAGACGGTGGATGCTTCTGCTGAAAGTTCAGATTTAAACTAATTCGAAAATTGCACTTTCGCGAACAATGTATTCGCTCACTAGTACTGCTACTACTACATTCCCCTTTAGAGGCTGGTTGTTATGGACCAGAGGATGTGGCGATAAGCCTAAGTGCGACGTAAGAAACAACGGACCGAGCGAGTTCCGTAAGAACGATCGGTGAGCGCCCCCTCTATTGTATATTCCCGATCGAAAACCGACAGGGCAACGAGTTCGTGGCGCAGAGGTTAGAGGCGTGGAATTCTAACTAACAGGTCGGGAGTTTGAGTCTCGGGTGTTCCACACTTCGGGGTTGGGTATGACTGGCTGACGACGACTAATGAACCAGAAACGGCCATTCCAGTCGCCCTCGTCTTTGCCGGTAATAACATACTGAGTTTTCGACGTGTCAGCCACCTGCACCCCCCCCCTGCCTCTGGTCTTCTTGACAGGGTCATGACACCGAGCCCAGGTGGGCGAGAAGGAGAGAGTGCGGTAGATGCTACGAAAGTCTACTATTACTATGAACGAATTCACGAGCAAGTCCGCACCCCTGCTCTCACCCTGCTGTGGAGCACGCGGTGGACATCGTCCAAACGGACGGTCGAGCTGTCGGTGAGTGCTTCTGCTGAAAGTTCAAGTCTGAAATAATGCGACACGGAAACGCACCCGAAAAAACTCATTTGCTCAATAGCATTACTAGTAGGTTCCTCCTTAGAGGTTGAATTCTATGAAGTCAGAGAGCAGCAAGTAGGCGTGGTTTCAGTCTCGTCAGCCGCTGTGAGCATATCACAAGTGGCCGCCCACACCTACGAAATGGGTCACGAGTTTAACTTCGCAGCCACTAAAATAGTCGCCCACGCAGGATAAAAAAACAGACCGAGAATTTATTGAAGCCTGGGCCTCGGATGAGAAGTCAGAGCAATCGATTTATCGATCTGGCCCCAGCGTGCAGAGCCCTGCGCAGTCACCTCCAGCGTTGCGCCATCGATCGATGATAGGCTAGCACCTCCTAAAGTTATCGCCCGTTCTGTAGTTACTACTACCTTTGTCGATGGACGCCTGCATGAGTTCGAAAGCTCAGAACAATAAACGGACTGTCCGATGTTCGACCAGGCAAGACTGGTTGAGAGTTCTGCGTATGCTGGTGCTTTTGTTGCATAGAATTCGAAGAGTAAAGAATTTACCGCATAATGAGCTCTAACGCCCTATGAAGTGCTATCAGATAACACTGCGAACTTGAATATGGAAAAGCGATCCACGAGAGCATTAGGGGTGGTCAGAAAATACCCTTAGTCGTAGCTACTGAGGCCCAGGTATACCTCTCAACAGCCACAGACGTAAATCTGATATCTGATTGGTTGTTTTTGCCCGTCCTCGCGTCGAAGTCGTTTTTGATCGCTCCGGTTCCTACACTCACCACTCGGGTCAATCTCCGGCGGATGCGCTTCTTGCAGTAATGACGCCGCGGGCTTAGTCCCCCAGTCGATGGACAAACCCACGGACGCATGTAAAGCGAACTGAGCACTGTTATAGAAAATGACAATGAAGTCTTATCCTTGCAAACACATACAAAATATGGTGTGTACAGTGATGATGCCAAAGGCTGGTCAACAGAGTTCTTCTGCCAGCTGAAGAGACACCTCCGGCGGCACATAGTCAGCTATGGCGATGCTGTTGGCAAGCAGCATTGTCTCCCTGGGACATCGTGCTGTGAGCCAGATGCGACCGTTGCAGCCGACGCAGATTTCGAAGGGGAATTTCTGGAAGGCAGGAGACGAAAGGGTGAAAGCGTAGAGGTAACAAACAGGTGCCCAGGATAACGCCATTGTCAATGCCATTTAGCATTGATGTGAAAAAAGTGAAATTAAGGGCGAGTTGGAACACATTTCATAATCTTCCCACAGCCTTAGAGTGTCAAAACGGCCGAAAGAGCAGTGAGCATAACTTTAACCGCGAACCGGACTATATTGGACAGGTGTTCTAATTGTCGTATTTGGTAGTGGACTTTGCAAAATTTTCATCGAGCCGTCCCTCCCTCAACCCTGCCGTACAAACAATGACTAACGTGTGCGAGAATGATGGTAAGAGGACGGGGGTGAATGGCCCATGGATCACAGGGATTGTCGTTTTTGCAGTGCGGCGGTGGCAGTGATGCGGTGGGAAGGTGTTTGGGTTTCCTTAAAGTTGCTGATAATGTGGCTGGCAGAAAAAGGGATCAGGGGGGCCTTTAAAGTGTCGGAAACCACATTCTCAGTGCATATCAAATCAAGTGCTTCAGGCTTCTTCATGGTGCGGATGAATAAAGAACTAAATTCTACTGCAAAAATAGACCGAGACTTTTTGAAACCAACGGAGTTAGTTCTTCTGCAGTACCCAATCCGAGCACCCGACCTGAATCCAGTTGAGTTCGTATCCAACTTGCTGAAGACGAAACACCCCATGAACCCGCGGATTGAAAAAATCTGCGGCAGGGTCTGGAAATCTCATCACCAGGGAGGAAACCCAGCGTCTGGCTGCAAAGCTTTCGTGAAAAAATGCTTAAATGTATAAAGTGGATAATTGAGTTACACAGGACAGACTGGACGCATGCTCGGATCGCGCATACATGAACATAAGCTGGCTGTGCGGCGAGGCGACGCATTATCCCAAGTGGCCGCCCACACCTACGAAATGGGTCACGAGTTTGACTTCGCAGCCACCAAAATAGTTGCCCACGCCGGAAACAAAACAGGCCGAGAATTGATTGAAGCCTGGGCCTCGGATGAGAACTCGGTCAATCGATTTATCGATCTGGCGCCGGCGTACAGAGCCCTCCGTAGTCACCTTCAGTCGTGCGACGTCGGTCGATGATTGGGTCTACGTGCCTTATGACTGCCGCTTGTCCTGTTTCTGCCACTACCTCTGACGATGGACTCCTGTACGAGTCTGAAAGCTCAGGATAATAAACGAATTGTTCTGGTGCTCGACTCTTCTTCTTCTTCAATTGAGTTACTTTGTCCAAATAGCTTTGGCCCGTTCAGGCGGAGCTGGGGACTCCTAGAAGGTGCTGAATTTTCTTCGTCCCTCATTATGTCTTCATGAAAAGACCTCTGGATTCAAGCTGAGCATGTGCTCTTTCAGCTAATGCTCTTTATTGTATTTTGCCGGTAATATGGTATGGTAGGCTGATAAAATGAGGACCTCATCGGTGTTCAAGTAGTTATGGACCTGGGTTTTGTTCCTTATAGGTCTTCTGCCTTGACTCCCAAATCATCCATCACCGGACAGCCAAACAAAATTCTTCTATCTAATCATTCTTTTCTGACTTCACTTCCCCCCGTGTACCCTCTCCTATTCGCATTTGGTCGCTTTTCTGTTATACACCTTTCACACATTCAGCTATTATCATTTTCCGATTTGCGTGATTAGAGTTTGACTCTAGTTACACCTTGGCTGTCTTCTAGCTGAGTTTGTGGTTCATAGCAAGTTACTGCTTGCTACGATTTCCGCCTTGTTGAAAGTGTAATGTAGTCAAACACTGTAGGCTAGGGAAGCATGGTCATTATGTTTGGGTAAAACACGCTTGTTTACGATCCTTTATTTCCACTTTGTCCGCTACGCCTCTTAATGTTCACTACTTTTTCATATATTATTTTCTGGTAGTTTAATCGTTACCATGAACAAATACTACAAGCCGTGGAGTCAGCCACTTCCGTGTTATTTTCGTAAGGGTATATAAATGAATTGCTCTTCGTCCTTAACTTGTCTTGGTTTTTGGGCTGTTGAGTATATATGTGTTGTGTCTAAGGTAGTGGATGCCAAGCGGATCACATGTTTGGGTCGGACAGGCGCTGGACGTCGCCACTTGCGACGACCAAACAGCATCGGCATCACAGCGATTGTTTGCCTCAAAAGCCCTCAGTTCGGGCACCGCTAGGAGATGAACTGGTGATCGGAAAACAAACGAGTCTGCTTCAAAAAGGCAACATGCTAACCAAACACGTGATTGTTTTGAGAAGGCTATTCGTGCACAGCTCTCTGTCCAATGCCCCCCCCCCCCGACGAGTTCCACTTGGAAATGCATTGCTTGTGGTGCAGTCAGGCTGAAATGAGCCCGACTTATGATGTCGACAACTTTCGGAGTCATTAGCACATGTTTTGCCACTGACGAGCTTCTCCCTCAACCAGGCAGCAGCAGCAGCCTATTGGTCAAACCAGACATCCGGCACGACCTGCGGAAGTCGACAGCCACCCCCTCAAGGGGCTGACTCTGTTGAGCATCTGAGGTAACTGGTTTTGAGACAAACAACCCGTACTGGCAGAACGACAAAGGACGAACGGCAGGTCGATACATTTGTCGTCAACAGTCGACTAGAAGGCGCAGAGTCGGAGTGACTGAGGCATTGCCGTTGTAGTAGGGGACTGTGCAATTAAGACTCGGCGATGAAATATGGGGACGCATGACTTGAATACAGCATTTCCGTGAACGATAAGAAATGTTCTTGTGTGTCTAAAAGATAGTTTTTACCTTAATTGGCAATTCTTGGTAAGGGGCACTCGCAGGCCTGGGCGAAAGCTATGACGTCAAACAACTTAAAAGTACAGGTTACCAAACGTAAGAGATCCAGGTCGGTAATCTGAGAAATGCAAAGGGCTCACCAAAACGGCGGGGGGACAGGTGCAACCGAACACCATTGAGGTGACGACACACAACGCAGGAGGCTGCCGACGCTCACAGACAGTGGTTAGAAGACCAAGGCAGCGAAGAAAAAAATCGATTGGCCCAAGGCCAACTAATTCGACCGTTTATTCAAAATTCTGGTCGATTTTTTGCCCAAAACACTTTCTCGCGCATGTTGTCGATTCCGGGCATCATGTAGACCCCAATGAAGTGTTTCGGATGATCTATAAAGTCCCATCGAGCTACCCTAAACCACTGGGGCAGCGCATGTTAGCAACAGCAGAGGCGGCCGCCATCAGGTTGCGAAAACCAATCTTTTGCGCACAGAAGAACCACGTTCAGGCACCGCGCCTACACTGGTCGAAGGTCGACTAACGGTGCAACTCTCCCCGCGCCCTTCCGCTCTACCGCCGCCCCTGACACTGACTGCTATTACCCCCCCCCCCTCCCTCCCCCACCCAGCCTGTGTTTTAGGGCGAACTTTAATCGATTTATCTTATCACTGACGTGTTTGTACTTCTACCCCTTCCCATTTAATTGTACTGGCCCGGCGAGAATTTATCGAAAGCTACGTACGCTTGCCACCGCGTCTTCTGATTACTGCTATGGGAATTTTCGCAACTCCAAAACGCTTTGATAGTGGAGAGCCAGCCAAGCACTACGAAACATCAGCCACTCAGTTCCACTGATCCGGCGAGCCCTTCATACCTCTCAACTTAAAAGTACCTTCCGTAATTCGCCTAAGCCGTACTGGTAACTGTTGGACCCCACGTGAGTACAGCTGGCCTGCTGAACAACCCTTCACTGATCCATTCTCTGTGTGGATTCCCGCATGCACTTTTTTTCTACGCGTGAACTTACCAGTCCTTCTGCTCTGTAAGGAGGAGATTCGATTATTACCGCCGGTTACATTTAGTGAAGGTCTACGAGGGAGTATTATTCGAAGACGCACTCGGCAGGTTTTACGGTACCTAAATAGCGTTTAGAGCAGATTCTATCGAAAAAAGAACCAGCGTATATAGGATGCCGGTTCAGACAACGTCCTAACTTGCTTCTGCATTGATCCGCCGTTTCATCTTAAACCCTCCACTCCGTTCTATGGCTGGGATGTCGGCTTTGGGCATCCCCGGGCCACACTGGCCTTACCGAGCCCGGCATGTGAAGGTCCGTGATCGGGTGGATAGGGCATGCACTCACCCGCTTCGGTAGGGGGGAGGGCAGTTGTCAACGGCAGACGTCCACAATCCCCAGAATCATCCAATTAAATCATAAAGACGACTGGCTCTCACACGTGAGGTACACTTGGTCAGCCGTAGTGAGATGTACAGGCAGGTCATGTGGGGAGGGGGACCCAGCCCACTATCAAGCTTCATTCTGGTGTTGTTCCCTTCTCCTAAGTGGGATCCTGTCCTGAGTATTGCGGTGGTTGACGGTAGTCCATTATTCCAGTCGCCATTTGCCTACAACAAATCCTTTATTGCGTTTAGCTATTAAGGGGGGAATTGAGGACACGAGATGGCTGGCAGCAGCCGCACTAGCATAGGTCGGATGTCCGACGCCCTACCCCTGGGCCACGGTGACCGGTGAACGAAGAACGGAGTCCCAATCGCAACCGACAGGACAGCGGATCCGTGGGCCAACGGTAGGGCGTTGGATTCAACGATCAAGTATCAAAATAGTCCAGGTTAGGCATGACTAGCGAATGACGGCTAATAAGCCAAAAGTGGCCATTCCAGTCTCCAGCAGTCAGCACACCAACATCCAACGCATGTGATGAGATTGCAGCAATTAACGACGCAAATGTCGGCCATCAAACAGTCATCATACCACGTGCAACGATTCCTGATGAAGGGGGAGCCGTGAACATTCATAGGTATGCAGTTGCACGGCGACTGCATCCTATAAATACTGCCGTCCCTTGTGCCTGAACCACCCGTATCTGCTTTTGTCTATGATGATGGGTTCGAACAGGAATCCGAAACGTTAAGCTAATAAAGCCCTTGTCCAAGCGATCGTGTCTCCTTCTTCAAAACGTCCTAACTTGCTTGTGCATTGATCTGCCGTTTCATCTTAAACCCTGTACTCCGTTCTATGGCTGGGATGTCGGCTTTGGGCATCCCCGGGCCACATTGGCCTTACCAAGCCCGGCATGTGAAGGCCCGTGATCGGGTGGATAGGGCATGCACTCACCCGCTTCGGTAGGGGGGAGGGCAGTTGTCAACGGCAGACGTCCACATCCCCCAGAATCATCCGATCAAATCACAAACATGACTGGCTCTCACACGTTAGTCAGTCGTGGTGAGATGTACAGGCAGGTCTTGTGGGGAGGGGGGGGGCGTACATCGAGGGCCCTGCCCACTATCAGGCTTCATTCTGGTGTTTTTCCCCTTCTCCCAAGAGGACTTCTGTCCTGATTACTGCGGTGGTTGACGGTTGTCAATTATTCCAGTCGCCGTTTGCCTACAACAAATCCTTTATTGTGTTTAGCTATTAAGGGGGGGGGGGGGGGAATTGAGGACATGAGATGACTGGCAGCAGCCGCATTAGCATAGGTCGGATGTCCGAAGCTCTACCCCTGGGCCACGGTGACCGGTGAACGAAGAACGGAGTCCCAATCGCAACCGACAGGGCAGCGGACCCGTGGCCCAACGGTAGGGCGTTGGATTCAACGATCAATTATCGGAATACTCCAGGTTGAGCACGACTAGCGAATGACGGCTAATAAGCCAAAAGTGGCCATTCCAGTATCCCTTGTCTTGTCGATTCGCCTCTCTTACCGGTCTCTGCGAGCGCCCCCAAGGCGCAACAAGACGATCCTGCCCTGTTAGCTGATTGGTGACCGCACTTGCAACAGTAATTCTTCGTAATGCGACCACCTCTGTGGGCAATCGGTTGGGACTCAAGGGCATGACAGACCGCTGAACGACCACTCTCATGTCACTTTTAATATCTGAGATTGTAATCGACAGGGCATGAGCCCATGGCTCAGACGGTTGGAGCATGGACTCAATGGTCAACGGAGCCTGGACTCAAGCCGTGATCGAGACTGGTCTATGGCACTAAGCGTCTGCCACGTGCCTTTATTGCGTTTAGCTATTAAGGAGGAAATTGGGGACATGAGACGTCTGGCAGCAGCCGAATTAGCACAGGTCGGATGTGCATGGCTGGGGCCCCCATGGACGGAGTTCTCCAGGAATACCGGTCCATTGTGCTAACAGCTACTTACGATGAGTAGAGTGTGGATGAGAAGACCCTGCGCTTCTAATAAAACGCAGCCACATAAGGAGGTACACCTGATTGTGTGCCAAGCTTCGTCATTACTAGGCCGACTCAACAACTTGGACTGGATGCGGCATTACCTCCGCAGCAGTGTTAACCGCATATGGTTGAACGTTAGCCCAGTGGAAACACCGTTGAATAAGCTTGAAGAGTCCATCTCAATCTGTCAGCAACAATTCTCAATTAAGCAGTAAGGGGTACGCACACAGAGGAGGGAGAGGGGGATGGCCGTTTCCGGCTTATAAGAGGTCGTCGGCCAGTCCTATCCAAACTCACGCTTGCGGGACCTGTGATTCGGACCCGGATTTTTTGCACATTGAGTGTTTTTAAGTCCGACGCTCTACCCCTGGGCCACGGCAACCGGTGAACGACGTACCCATGACATTTAGGAGTTAGGATCGCAACCGACAGGACAGCGGGCCCGTGGACCAATGGCAGCACGCTGGATTTAATGCTCAATTACCAGAAGAGTCCAGGCTGGGTATGACTGGCTGATGACGGCTAATAAACCAGAAATTGGCACTCAAGTCTCCCTTGTCTTTATCGGCACTCCAGTTTCTGCATATATTTGCGGTCAGTGCGACCATCTGTCAGGGCTCTAGATTGGGCTTCAAAGCGCAACAGAGCGAGCCTTCTGTGTAAACTGATCGGTGACCGGCCCTACAGCGATAATTCTTCGTAATGCAACCACCTCCGTGGGTTCTCGGCCGGGAATCCAAGGCAAAAGGAAGCACCCGCTTTCCTTCCTGTTATCATGACAGACCGCTGAACGGCCACTCCCATGTCACTTTTAATATTTGAGATTGTAGTCGACAGGGCATGAGCCCATGACTCAGATGGTAAGAGCATGGACTCAATGGTCAACGGAGCCTGGACTCAAGCCGTGAGTGCACCCCGCCTGAGACTGGTCTATGGCACTAGGCATCTATCGCGTGCCTTGCAATTCCAGTAGGCTCGTGTTGAGAATCGCGTAATACCGAGTAATTCACACAATGGGTGGTCTCAGACCCTCAGCACTACAGAAGAAGAGGAGGGTAATTTCAACGCCAATTGGAGGATGTGGTCGACGGCCCACAGTCGTCTGGATCCGCGGAGCCCGGCAGTGAGGGGAGCAAATTGAAGGAAGAGGAGCAAAAAAATGCCGGGCAGCAACATAAACCGGGACTCGACAGGAAGGTGAAGTTGTGGGGAAAAGCTTCGGAAGAAAAAGCGAGATAGTAGAGGCCCACCTCACTGAGTTTTCGCAGGAGAGGGAAGGTGTCCTCGTTTGAGAGCCGGCGAACCAGCTCGAGGGAGCAGTAGATCATGACACCGCCGTTCATGCCTCCGGCGTTGCCCACCGAGCCTGGCTCGTAACGACCGAGAATGCCCATTCCGGCGGCCTTGCCGGCTTCGTCGACACAGGAAAGCTCGATTTCAAGATCTGATAACCGAAGAAGGCGGAGGGAAGGGGTGATGTTAAAAAAAACGTTCTCAGTCTGGATCCCCGGGCACGGTGCATGGGGCATACGAACAGTTGAACAGGCGTTCTGCAGGTCGAGTCGCGTGAAGTCTCGTAAAATCTTTTTGTTTTATGCAAACAAAGTAGTAGGAGAGATCTCGCAAGTGAATAGAAATCCGCCGTCTCGACCATGAGATCATGCCTTTAAGCTTCGTGATTTGGAATGGAAGATATCTGCAGGGGATGATGACATACATCAGTGATTAGAAGCACACTCGCGTGCATTAGCCCATGGGGTCGGTGAGAATGGCATTCTGACTACAGTAACATTCCACGCAAATAATGCAACCGAACAGAAACAGTAGGATAAAATGAGCTTTTCTGTCTGTCTTGTCGCTGTTAATCATAAAGAAGACGGGTAATTAGAGATCAAACATCTATCTAGAGATAATGTTAAGGTGGTGTACTAATTACTTGAACGTCTAACGAGTATCAACGTTTTCTGGGACCTTTTCGCATAACATGACTACTTCCAGTTTCGTTGACCCAAGGATCCACCAACTGATGGCCTAAAACGACCTCAAAAGGCAGACACACGCGTGCCCAGGCATTTCCAGCCATTGTGGCCTCAAGCGGCGCAGCATGCGAGCATCTGGGTACAAGTCCCTCGGCCTAGCTCCGCAAACACACAATCAGCAGACCAAAAGAACACGCACTCGCCACCCTTCCCCCTCCTCAGACATGCGCAGACACGGTCAGCGAGTACTCCGGCCTCGCCAGCAATCACTGTTGCGTGAGACTACAGTTCAGCGTCGTTGGCGGTTTGTGAATACTACGCGGTTATTCCGCGTAATATTATTAATATTATATATATATTAAGGCACAACGGAACGAGTGAGTTCCGTATGAACGATCGGTGAGCGCCCCCTACCATTATATATTATATATATATATATTATCATATATTACTATTATTACATATAGTATTATATATATTATATTATATTAATATTAATAATATTAATATTAGTCCGCCTGAAAAGGTCTGTTCCGAAGGATTTGCTCCAAGCTCGCTCGTTAATTTCCTCGAAAATTAAACCAGGTGAAACTGGAGTTCATATACCAGAAAACACACGGGAAGGCTGGGGGACCCACTGATGAGCCGAATCCCTCGCAGCTGTGTCATACAGCGGCACAAGATCGGTGAACCACGCGTGTCTGGGCTTTTAGCTAATACCTGTGTTGTCATTACGGTAAATAATTGCACAATTCTGTCCCTACACGGTTGAAAATTCAAAGAACCCTTAGAACGGAAAGACAATTAAACACCTGGAATTCCGGAAATACGGAGCTATGCGGAGCTGTTAAGCCGTCGCAAAATTTTTCGGAACCAGAAAATCATGCGGGTTTTAAATTCATATTGGAGACGAAATACTTCAACCAGCCAAATCTCGGAGTATCGTCAAAGAAACGTTTCTTTTATCCAATTCTGTAGACCTCAACCTCCAGAAAAAAACCCAGCAAGGCAGCAAGGCGATACTAACCCGGACGGCAAATCACGCCCGTTCACACAAGAATCAGGCCATAAGCCAGTGTTTTCCAAAGCTGACATACATCCATCCATTGCTTCCAGGTACTGAAACAGCCAGCCGCGGGGGACCTGACCTCCCGGGGTGAGGGACCAAAAGAGCCTAGAACGGGAAGTACCTGGGTCGGCCTGAGAGATGGCAGCAAATACGACGTCTCGCAGACGGATGTCTGGCTTATTCTTCTTGGAGGCGCCTTCAAAAGCCATGAGACTGAGACTGGCGGTGGAGGGGCAGCCAATATCCACGAGGCACATCTCACTCGTCTTCTTCTTCACCACGCCCAGCACGCGGTCGCCGACGACGAACTGGGAGACGTGACAGGACTGACGGGCGTTGCAGAGAGAGGGGCAGATGGCGCCGGAGCGAGGCAGTGCGTCCACCCAGACTCGGTGTTGTGTGGCATCCGCGGCGGAGGTGGCGGGCAGGTAGCGTAGGATGCCCAGCTGTGGAGGGTGCAACACAACTAAGTATTTTATGGGAGGAGAGGGCGGGACATAACAGTTCAACCGTCGGTTTCGACGATTACCAGCATGTGTTCCACAGCAGGGTGCGGGCGCAGGGACGGTGACTTGCACGCGAATTAGTTTATAGTGATAGTGGACTTGCGCAGCATCTATCGCACTCTCTCCTTCCCCACCTGGGCCCGGTGTTAAGACAGAGTCAGGCAGACCGGAGGTAGAAGAGGGCGCAGGTGACTGGCACAGTGAATTCTGCACCTAGGCGTACCAAGACGGACCCTGGTCCACAAAGTACACTGACCCTGGCTCGCAACAAACACTTGACCAGGATTTTCAACAAAAACAACAAATGTGGGGGGCGGCAGGAATTTCAACTGGGCATGCCACCGCACACCGAATTTTGGCATTTGTTACGGGTGTGCATTCCCGATAAAGCCTGCAAGGATTCGATGTTGGTCCAACGCATTCACTGCGTGGACCGTTATGACGGGGGCGGGACATAGCAGATGCAGCTGATATTGATCGTGCGACACAAAGCGGACCATAAAGGTTTCATATAATAGCAATGACGACTTATAAAGCACGCCGGCGATTGCCGGTTGCAAGTCCTTTACGGACATACCACGCTGCTCTAACGCAGAGGCTTCTGTTCAAGCATGTGGATCGACAAGAGGGATGTCAGTGGGGAGAGATTTAGGGAATCTCCTTCATCGTTGTGAAAGCCAAGTTTGTGACCAACTCCCGAGGAAATTTTTAAAAAAAGTGCGATTTCGAAAACTGGAGTATCAACCAGAAATCAAACAGGGAATTCTGAGGGGGCCCACTGATGAGACGAGCCCCTCGCAGCTGTGAAATGCAGCGGAAGAAAGTCAAAGATGCATCTGTCTGGACTTTCAGTTAGTACCTGAGCTGCCAAGTATGGTATATAATGCAAGCTAAGCCATGTTGCTTCTAGGGTACCGGCAACCCATGTTCTTTTGTTGCATGTCGAACATAGAATGTCCCGATGGTCATCACTGGGGCAAGTTGTATAAGAACTGGGGGACTGAGAGTCACACTGTAATGGCTCCCTCCCAGTTCGAGCTTTATGGAACTTTCACGCATTGAGGTCCGAGTCACCCTCTGTGAAATCCCGATGCATGTTTAGGGGACCAGGTCGTGTGTAGCACGCGTAGAGCGGCTGCTCAGTTTTGCCAGCCACTGGGCACGAGTCAACTTCCGGTTGTCTTGTCATCGGAGCGAGGTGGATAATTGGGGAGCGAGTGCGGTATATACTACGCAAATCCGCCTCACCACTTCACACCCAAGTCGTCGATACTGCGTCCACTCCGTGGGGCACACGGTGGACATCGTCGCTCGGGACGGTCAAACTGTCGGGTGGTAATAGTGCCTAGCTCGACGCTGTCTTGCCATCGGAGCAGGAGAGGTGAGGGAGGAGAGAGTGCCGCAGATGCTGTGTAAGTCTACCATCATTATAAACTAATTCACACTCAAGTCATCGGTGCTGCGTCCATTCCGTGGGACACACGGTGGTCGTCGTCGCTCGGGACGGCCGACCTGTCATGATAAAAACAGAAGCCAGTAGATCGCTTCCGAGCAAATCATTTCATGTAAGACCGCTATCATGACCAATGTGCTTGAGTGTTGTGCCTGCTGTTGAACCCGTAAGCGCTGCAAACCCAGACCTCTGCACATTGAAGTCCGGCAAACCACGTCGACGGCAGAATGATCCTAAGATTATAGCCTGGGCCGGTATTATTGGGACAGAAATAATTAGGTCATTATTCGACCAGACTACTATCGAAATCAACTGACTTACCCCCATCTTAGGGCTATTCGACCGTCAACAGTGATTGTCGCGTTAAACCATCGTGGAGTGCGTGACCATAGGACGGGATCGCTTCACATTACGCCCATGTGGTGCGCAATTACCTCAATGAGGTTTTCAACAACCAATGAATTGGCTGAGTGGAGTCTTTGGAGTAGCCCCCGAGGTACCTTAATTCTGACCGACATAACCTCTTCATTTACGGTTACCCGAGACACAGGGTTTACGAAGATAAACACACAATCGTGGAACAATCGAGGCAGGCGCGACTGAAGTCTAATTACTGCGTACACTTGACACCATGTTCTCCAATCCCGTTTGAGGAGATTGTTCTATAAGCAGAATCATGAGCAGCATCTGAGACATCCACAGAGGCAAACTTTCTGGGAACACTTTACACTGCCATATTCCATGGTTTAGCGGTATGTTTTGGGTGTTGCATACTACCTTGGTTAGAACAGCAACTATCTGATGAACTACAGATGACAGAAACAGTTAATATACGAATGTTACCACTAACAGTGGGGACATTTGCACACGAGGCGACCAAATGTCTGAAGGTTAACAGCGTATTTGAATGGCGTTCGTTAGTGCTGCACCAAGGATTAGACCACAGGGTTAGGCATGTGGGACCAGCTACATCACCAGCCAGGCCATGCGTCTCATAGAAAAATTACTGCAGAAGTGATTCCATTGCTGGCCATTTTTACGACTTCACTAACAAAGTTCGGGCGAATGTGTCCCTCACTACCAAGGAAACTCAAACGATTGTGTTGTCCGCCCCGTCACTGTCGCTATATGATATACTAACCGATTATTAACCGCTGGACCAGGCTGAATGCATTGGGTCCGATTGCAAGAGTCGCCTACTTCCAAATCCACGTTACAATGATTCAGTAATCTGGTTATCAAAACTGGACAACCTGGTTAGTGGTCGGGGACTCGTGGAGGCTGTACGCACTCAGTTCTCATGCTCACATGAGCACTGGGTGCGTACAACTCGGCCATCGTAGACCACAGTAAGCATAGACACGCGTCTGGTGATGGCAACAAGTTGGTACGGAGTTGGGCTGGTGCGATTACGTCTTTCAGGAAAATTCGGATTGGTCCATATTTTTCATCGCAGGATTACAAACACCTCAAGTTGGGGACCAAATGCCTGCTGGCATCGTACTGTAGTTAGCTGAGGCAAGTGTGAAAGAGTGGCCGACGATGTCCACCGTGCACTCCACAGCAGGGTAAGAGCAAGGACGGCGACTTGCGCAGCATCTACTGTACTCTCCTCCTCCTCCTCCTCCTCCCCCGACTGGACCCGTAGTCAAGACAAAGCCAAGAAGGCCAAAAGTGGGAGAGGGCACAGGCGGCTGTCATGGAGAAAACCGCCCGTAACACCACAGCCCCCGGTCCACAAAGTACACTGACCAAGACTTTATAGAACAACAAAAACGGGAAGCGATCCGGATCACAATTAGCGCTGCGTGCGCATGCATCCGGGCCTGCCCCACACCACCAATGTTGGCATTTTTCATGCGCGCACATTCCCAATAGCGCCCGCCGCACTCGGACCCGGGCTCAATGTTGGTTCGGGCCATCTACCGCGTGGCCCATTCTGGGGGCTACACTCGGTTCGATAAAGCACTCAGCAGTTTTCCAGCATTAGAAACGCTCATATAAGTCGTTAGACATCATACCAAACACGATCATATGAATGTAACGAGAAAGGAGTTGGAAACTTGACCCTGTTATCAGAGAGAAGCAGACTGCATCGTTGGGTAGGGGCATAACGTTAAATATGCAATCTGTCTTGATATGTCCGTTAGACTACCGGTGGGAAGTGCAGCACTGGGGACTGCTGACGTCGAACGAGAGATAGCTAAAAGATCTGCGGTGAAGTTCGATTGGGAGGGAAGGAAATCAGCGATTGCGAAGGGGGAAGCACACTAGCATCTTCGCAGACACGCGACCACACCGTTCCCACCTTGGGTTCGCGCCAAAAATAACTGCAGTCCGTTTAAACAACCCAGTCAGATTCGTGGTTCGTTACAGCAATGACCCTCTTTTTGGACACTTGCAGGCGCAGGGCGTTGACCTGACAAGGCGTGTTGTCTGATTGGCCATTTGCGTCGACCAATCAGCAAGCGGTAATTTTGAACTTTCTTTTTTATTGGTCGAAGGACAATCGAGCGAGTAGGCGCGGAGCGCTCAGTCCACACCAACTGCACCTTGATAGGCAGACGAGCGGCAGAATGCACAGACTTGAGCTATCTACCAGTGAGTTCAACCGGCTGGCCACTTGTCCCATATGCCTGGAACGACTGACAGATCCATGGGTCTTACCTTGCCAGCATTACTTCTGCTACAAACCTTGCCTTGAGGGATTGCTAAAAGAGAATGCACGCAACTGTCCGAACTGCAGAGCTCAATTTGAGCGAAGTCAGTTAAAGCCGTTCTACTTCTTCCGAAACCTGGTTAGCCTGATAAAACCAACCTCGCAGACGCAGGAGGACGAGTCGGCGGCCTCCCCAGACATCGAATCGGAGTGGCAAACACCAGTAAGAGAGGAGGAATGGACCAGCAGGCGCATACCAGGGGAGGGCTTGGTGCCAGCTGCAGCCCCAGACGTCGTGAACTCGCAAACCGGCATGGTGCGGAGGTGCCCACGATGGGCTTCTTGTGTGGACAGAAATTGCAATTTTGTGCATCCAACTCGTTTCTGCATGAATATTAGCTGTCCGGGAGGTGACAGCTGTAACTTGCTACATGTATGCGACATTCCAGAGATATCAGAGTACGGGACATCCATCTTTCGCCGTGAGAGTCTACTGTGAAGAGTTGTTGGTCTCACATGGAAGAAAACCTCGTTCTCCTTTCCCCCAAAAAACTGCATCTAAAACTGCTTCAACAAGCAACGGCCAGGGTAAGTGGCAAAAGCGACAGCTGGAAATGACAACTCCGCCGTTAAAGAGTCAACCCTACATGGCTGTGACTTAATGTCCTTTTTATTAATATTGTTTGACGTTTTGTTTAAAATATCCCTTGTTGCATTTATGCCGACCTTTTATTGCAAATAATCGAAGTACGCAGAAAGGTAGGTGATCTACTAGAACACTAATGCGCGGGTTAAATATGCTTGAGAACTGAGAAATGAAAAAGTGCGGACACCCGTGATCGAAATGATGCAGCTGAGATTCAGGCCCTTCGCTGGTTGGGAGTATTTTGCCCTAAAACGTCGGGATGCCACTAGGCAGTTGTCACGGTCAGCGAAAAGAGTTCGGTAAAATAAACTACGAAAACTGTCTGCAGAACTGGCGAGAGGGCGTGAGATGACGATTTCCATGCACGATACTTGGGTGGTCGCGAGCGACAAGGTCAGGATACACGTGACTTGCGGATGCATTTGTTTACGGTGAAGCAGACTTGTCTTGCATTTCTCTCTTCCTCTCTCTCTCCACAAACACCGCGTTCCGGTGGAAGGGGCTGAGTGCCACACACGTGCTAGGCTTCATTCAGAGGCGGGGGGAACGCAGATCTCACGTGAGTGTCACAAAGGCCGGATAATGAAGGGACCAATACAGTCTGATCCGCAGTCACGAGTCCAACCGAGTCAAGTCGCGGTCGCTGAGGTTCGGGCCTCTTAAAATAGGCACCAAAAGGCCACATTTGTGGCTGTGGAGGTATTGAGAATGGGACAGCAGATGTGGTTATGTAGCCCCACCTGAAGTAAACAAACCCCAGCCATCTGTAATAGGGGACCAGCAGTGATAGGGGTTTTTACAGGTGGGGCCGGGGAACGCACAGGCGACACACTCCGCACACTCCGCAGCTGCACTGAAGTCGGTAGACAACAGCCGACATCTCCTGCTTAGAGATCGGGTCTTTTGGCCGCAGCACTTGCCGGCGGATTGTTGAGTCGAGCATGCGGGCAACGCCTATTCCGAGCGGTGCGAGGGATCTGGCTACGGCTTCGGAGACTCCCTTCATGCATGGAATGCTCCGCCACGATTTTGGCTGACTACGTTCATTATTCCGCTTCCTTGGTTGCTTTCGACACCGTTCAACGAATGCCCGCGGATAGCCGTTGGCTCTGAAGAGTTCTTGGAGGAGTTTCATTTCGTCCAGTTTGGCGACTGGAGTGCTGCAGTGAGTTTCCACCCGTCAGTATTGCGTGCGTACACAGCTTCGTTTGTGTTGAAGTGGGTGGCTGCTGTTGTAACTGAGCATTTGCAGCGTGTTCGTCGGTTTTCTGTTGACTGACGCCGCCAGTTTGCCGTCTGGTTGGTGGCAGAAGAGAACATCCAGGAATGAAAGTTTGCTCTTCACTTCTTCCATCGTGAACTGTAGGTCGGGAATGATTGAGTTCAGCAGCTCTTCGTAGTGGTTAATTTTATCTTGATCGATGATTACGAAGGTATCATCAACGTAGCGCGTCCAAAACTTGGGTTTGTATTCCTCGAACAGTCATTTCTCGAATTTTTGCAGAACCGCCAATCGGGGCCGTCAATTATCGCCGCGGCCGACGATGATGGGCGGGATTCAGGTCACGGTGACATGCGGGTCGGATGCAGCCACACAGGCGGCATTGATGGGCCAGGCATCAAACAAAGTGCGCCATATAAGGAAAGCTGTGTACACGACTGCTTAGTCTCTGAAGATGGGTAGAAGAAACGACTACCCGAAACGTCAGACCTCCAATACACCTCTCCCGGTGAACGCCTCCTTTTCTTTTGATAAGCGCCACCTGGGAATCGCATTTTGACTACTACTGAGATAAAATCCTATCATGGCTCAGCTCAATGAATGGTTAAGGTCGAATCCGTTTTGTTAAAAAGTCACCGCTAACGCGAAAAAAGACCACAGAAAGCGTGGTTGGACTAGAGACAAAATCCAGGAGCATCAAGAAACAAATCTGGTAAGATAAGGTTATGTAGCCCCACCTGATGGACACAATACTGTTGGGGTTGGAGCTAGGGGTTTGGGTTGGGGGTTAAGAGAACTATTTCTCAACCACTCAAAGTACAACCGCGCATTCTCAATAGATTTTCTTTCGCATACAACTACTTGAACCTCGTCGCCTGTGCATTCCCCGACGCCCTGTAGAAACCTCTATTATCGCTGGTTCCGTATTACAAGTGGCTGGGGTTTGTTTACTTGAGGCGGGGCTACATAACCACATTTGATCACAAATCGAAATGACTGATCAGCTAATCATAAATATTTCATATTGGCCCAACTGTGAAAAACTCGGCGCCTCGGTGGGTCGATATGAATTATGCAAAATCTGCCAAAAAATCTATGAATTGCGTAAACCCGGTAGTCATCTGGTGGATTCTAGGCGAATTAGGAAATCCTGCTTGGGCAGTCAACTTACTGTATCAGATTTGGTGGACTCCAGGCGTTGCAGTAGGTTGGGCGGGTAACTTGACCCAAATGTGATTAAACTCGTGTCGTCCGACGCGACCTCGTAGCTCAAGTGGTTAGAGCGTTGGCTGTACTAAAGCCTTCCCCCTTACTACGTTGGGTTCGAACCCCACCGAGGCGCCGAGTTTTACACAGTTTGGTCAATATGAATTATTCAAAATCTGCCAAAGTATTTATGATTCATGAATATGTACCAAGCGTGAGTTCAGAGACTACTCTTCACGAAGTTGAGATCCGGGCTGTTAACTTGAGAAATAAGGAGGACTCATTGGAACCGGTGAGCTTGGTCGGCTCAGCACCGCCGAAGCGTGATACAGCGGTGGCGTGCCACGCTGGTCGGCTGATCGATTTTTTTCTTCTCTCGCTGCCTCGGCTATTTCAGCTGCGTGCGTTGTGAGTCACCACCCCGTCTAGGGGGAGGTGGTTGAACCCCTGTCGGGTGTGCAACTGGAAAAATGCAAACTACAGTATGCAGAAGGGTTACCAACATCTTCGTTGTCGTCAAAACAGCTGACAGTAAGTACCTTTGAAAAAGTTACTGAACTTGGCTGACCCGAATATCCAGCTTACGATGGAGGCTGAGACAAACAACCAACTATCCTTCCCGGACGTGCTGCTTATGCGCCGGTGTGTAACTAAGCAACTGCAAACTACAGTATTCAGAAAAGCCACCGACACGAGGCGAATACTGCAGTTCAACAGCAATCGCCCTCTTAGCTCTGTCTGCACTCTATTTCGAAGAGTTTAGATCCATTTCAGCACGTCAGAAGACAGAGGGGCCGGACGACTATGCCCTCAGATCCGTTTCTCAGCCATTTTATCGAAAAAAGCAAACGCCAAACGTACAGACGGCGGCCAAATGAGCTGCAGCACGAAACCTGGATGGCCATTTCCTACATTAACGGGGTCTCCGAGGCGGTCTCTCAACTGCTAAAACCCGCCAGAGTATGTATAGCCTATCGAGCCCAGGCAGCCATCCGGCGTCGTTTGATGCAAACTAAGGACACGCTGCCACCCAGTGAAATCTCAGCTGTTGTCGACAAAATGAGTTGCAATTGGAGAAACTGGGAGGAAACTGCAGACCCGCCTACAAGAGTACAAATCGGCAACTCGGAGACGAGACCCAAAATCTCAGCTTGCAACTCACATTGAAGAGACTGGTCACACTTTACTGGGGCTGGGGACGCTCAAAGGCATACACAGCTAACACTTGAGGCGTAGAATTCAGACCCCAACTCCGTCAATAGGCATCTCGACTTTCCGGCAGCTTTCGAGGCCTTGCGTCATTACGTTCGCAAAGGTCAGGACAAGACGACCACACGGAACTTAAGAAGGCCGCTGAGACAGCGAAACGACGAACTCACTCGATGAGGAAGAAAAAGAGCCTTCAGACCGACCAACCCCGACAGAGGCTCAACTATGTACCTCAACCCTGACGGGGTGGTGGCTCAGAACGCACGCAGATAAAAAGCCAACTAAACATCCCCCGAACGGCCGAGGCAGCGAGACCAGCAAGAGGCCGATCAGCGCAGAATGCCACTTCAACTTCAGCCCGAAAGAGTGCATTTTACGCTCTGACAGAGGTGAGCCGACCAAGCTCTCCGAAACGTCAGCATCCCAATATACCCGTTCTAGCGAACCCTTCTTATTTCTCAAACTACTTGACGAGTCTGCTTGTTTATCCACCCCTACTAGACCTCTAGGTGGGACAGTTTCTCCGCCTTTTTTCGTGATCATGACGACCTCAAAACCCATGCCAGTGCCTTAAGGTAGTTCGGCCGTCGTTACGATATCCACCGCCTGCTCCACGGTGGGCTAGTAGGTGGGACGGTGACTTGCGCTGCACCTACTGCACTCTCTCCTCCTCCATCTGGATCCGGTTTCAAGACAGAGTCAAGAAGACCAGAGGCAGGAGAGGGCGCATGTGACTGGCACGGCGAAAACTCGCACTCAGGCGTGCCACCACACCTCCTGGTCTACGACGTACACTGAACAGGATTTTACACAACTAGAAAAAAGATGGGCCGCCAGGATCCTACCTGACGCTGTACGAGCCTGCGCCTAGGCGTGCTGCTACATCTCGGGGTGCACATTCTCAGTAACGCCTGCCGGACCCCGATCTAGCTCCCGTGTTGGTCCAGGGCATCTACCGCGTAGCCCCTTTTAGGGATAAAACCGGTGGCTTACGATGACCAGAGGACAACAGTGCGACCCTCGCAGACGATAACGTCCATGCATGCGTGTCCCACGAAGTGGACACAGCGTCGGTGACTTGAGTGTGAATCATTTCATAGTGAGGTAGAAGTAAGCAGCATCTAACGCACTCTCTCTCTCTCTCTCGTTCCCCGTTTATCTTACTCTGATGGCAGGAGAAAGCCAAGACAAGCTGATCCCCACAACATGTTCCCAGCTTCTGTGAGGGTAATTCATGTATTCCATAGATCTTTTGGCAGATTTTGAATAATTCATATTGACCCAACTGTGGAAAACTCGGTGCCTCGGTGGGATTTGAGCCCACAACAGTAAGGGAAAGGCTTTAGTACAGCCAACGCTCTAACCACTCGAGCTACGAGGCCTCGCCGAACGACTCGAGTTTAATCACATTTGGGTCAAGTTACCCGCCCAAACTACTGCGGCGGCTGGAATCCACCAAATCTGATACAGCAAGTTGACTGTCCAATCAGGATTTCCCAAGTAATTCACCTAGAATCCACCAGATGACTACCAGGCTCACGTAATTCATAGATATTTTGGCGAATTTTGAAGAATTCATATTGACCCAAATGTGATTAAACTCGCGTCGTCCGGCGGGGCCTCGTAGTTCAAGTGGCTAGAGCGTTGGCTGTACTAAAGCCTTCCCCGTTATTAAGTGGGGTTCGAACCCCACCAATGCGCCGAGTTTTTCACAGTTGGGTCAATATGAATAGTTCATGTATCTCGTCAGTGAGAACGCCATAAAGGCCAAATTAAGGAGGGGGGGGGGGGGGGGAGGGGCGATTGCAGCTTGACTTTTTAAGCCACCTATTCTGGCGCGTCGTGATGAACACAAAGACTGATTTTCCGTGTGGATGGATTTCCAGTGTCAGTCTCACTCTGCCTGTCAAGTAACTGGTGATGTGATTGGACACAGAGTGGCCATAGCGACGCTTGGACACCTAGGCGACGTTTGGTTACCAAGCAACCAGAGCAGAGGGCGTGGTCAGAGCGTCGAGCGCCTAGACCGGAATTCCGTGCGAGCGCCGTGCCTTGCAGCACCGGCATGTGCAATGCGTGTCACGCCAGAAACCAGGGCAGAAGGGAGTACCTCTGCGCGGACTGGAGAAAAAGTTGTTGTTTTCGTGGACTGACGACGCCTAGCTGCCTAAACTTGATGTCTTGCACACACACACACACGCACACACCGTCCATAGCCTCCTGAGGAAACGCCGAGGTGAAATCCGACAGCTTCCGGGTCGCGAAAGTAAGGACACTGAGAACTTCAGCACCCATCTGTCTTTGCGTGGCGGAACAAAATTTTAATAGTTCAGTGTCCATCACGTGGCCCAAAGAGTGGGCGCAGCACAGGTGATTCGCGGCTTCTGCGCACCCTTTCTTCCTCCACTCCTACTCTTGTTTCCATGGCAAAACACTGTCAAGTCAAACAAACCGACTACGCGTGCCACGAGGGACCTGGCCCCAATACGCGTACCAGGCTTCCGAGACTACTATAAAGGCCAAAGAAGAGTCATTGTAAACTGACTTCCAGTGCTACAGTTACTTCAAAATGTTCCGTGAGGACCGAATTATCCCGTCAGGTGGCAACCTTCCAAGTCACGACTCATAGCGCGTCGTAGTAGATGTAGACGCATCAGATCTATTATAGTGAGGAATGCACTGATTTACCGCAAGGAAGAATGCTCCAGTGTCCGCCACTCGACTGTTTGAGTCTCTTTAACAACTGATGATGAGGTTGGGTGGAGCGACCCACGAAGTTGGACAGCCCGCCTACGCGTGCCACACACGTCATGCTCCTATGCGGGGAAATTTGTATATGCTGCTTACAAACGACCGAACTGCCAACCTCCGTTTCGTGTGTCCGATACCGATGATAGCAGGTTGATAATAAAGTAAACCTTCGAGCGTCATTGTACCTGGTCGAATTCGCAAATTACTTGGGTGACTGCCTCAAGAACGGGACGGGCCTCGGAGTTCACATAAGGGAGTGCGCGACAAGGTGCCTCAGAAGGGTCTAATCTCCGAACCTGAGTAGGACCCAATTATCCCGTCAATTGTCGCAGGGCGCCGTAAGAGATGCGAACGCGTCAGATTTCTTATAGTGAGGAACGCATTAAGAACAAATGTCCCAGTGTCCGCAAGTTGGCTGTCCGACCCTCTCCAATAATTAATGTTGAGAGTGGGAAGTGGTGCATAATGTTTACAAGCGGTTGGATTGCCAATCCCCGCGTCGTGCGCCCGATACCGGTGAGAATTGGTTGCTAAGCGCGTAAACCCTCGAGCGTCACTGTACTTAGCTGAATTGGCAGACTATCTGGGTGACAGTCTGGAGAACGGAACGGGTCTCGGATTTCACTCCGGGGAGGGCGCAACAAAATGCCGCAGCAGGAAGGAGTCATTTCAGTCTAATCTACGGACCTGAGTAGGACCCAGGTGTCCTGTCAGTTGTCAACTTCCCAAAACAATACTGCGCTTCATTATAGCTAAAGAGCCGTCCGTTCGTATACAGTGACGGGACCAGGCGTTGGATCCGGACTGTGTCGACTTCCCTCCCCATTTCGTGCACTAATTGCCTATCGAAACCTGTAAGTCAATAAGTGGTGAGATTGGACAAAGTTGCTGATGTGGCGTGGGTTTTTGCCCTAAAAAGTGCCATGTGCATTTACATCAATGGTTAATGACTCACGCAGACTCGGCAAAGCCCGCATGCCATGAGCCAATATGGTCTTGATCTGACGTGATGGCAGTGCGACCCGCATTGGGACTGGGCAGAGCGAACAAACGCATCATAATCCGTGCCTTTAAACCAGTAATTATATTTGCTAGAACAAGTAACTCCCTAGTATTCGAATAACGACTGAGAGAGGGTTTTTAAAAGGCTAGATGTAAAAAGAGAGAACTGGTGCAGAGATCTCCACAAGCATCACTGATTGTATTAAAAATGACAAAAAGTCTGCTAGAAACACTATCTCCTGTCTTCGCGTACGTGCATGAGCATATGAATCTCTCAAGGCGTCCGAGGTTACCGCAGCAAGCATACCATGTGTAGTAAACGGTAGAATTGTTCAAGTACATTAACCAAACCCAATGTTAAAGCAACCGCTGCCCGAATTAGCACAGACTGTGGCTCCTTAGTAATTTGTGGAGCGGCAGGGAAACAGAAGCTACAAAGGATCGGGGCAGCGAGAAGACTGAAAACTGCAATATGCGCTACTGATATGTACATATTATACCTACT
>CACRXP010000156.1:63836-96792 GCA_902702965.1 Spirometra erinaceieuropaei
GTGTGAGCTAGGACTCTTGGAAGTGCAAACTGTCAAAGACGGTGGCTAACGGGGACACGTTGATGGTATCAAAGAGACGTAAATGTGTCAGATGTCTGGATTCGGCTCTATATACGTAAAAGACCCAGACAATACATTCCACAACATGCAGTCATCCCTGCAGCGCAGCGCCTACGACACTCGACCCAGTCGCTTCTTAGGCTGTGAAGACCCAATACCGAAGGTTTAAGAGTCACCTGTTTGGCTATTTTGAGCTGACCTCTTTCCCGCCAGATGCAGGTCGGAGACTGATGACAGAGAACATGCCCGATTCACTTCAGGCATTCTTGTTGGATGGTCCAAAGCATCCTCGCTGAGCTGATTGGTGGCTTCTCCAGGTAAAAGGTACGGGTTGACACTGCCTTGTTTTGTTTCTTTTAATTTCCTCAGAAATTAACTGCGAACTTGGAGCAGATCAGTACCTTCTAGGGTCTACAGGCGTAGACCTAAATCTGATGTATGAATATCTGGGCCGAAGTCCATGAGTCACAGCGGATAACCGCGTAATGTTCATTAATTGCCGACAGGCGTCTAGTAATATGGCTTAGGGTAAGAGGATACCATGCTAACGGCACAGGCACTAGCTAAAAGCCCATGCGCGCGTGTTTCGCTGATATTTTGCTGCTGCATGGCACAGCTGCGAGGGGTCCGGCTCATCACTGGGTCCCCCGGTATTCCCGGTATGCTTTCTCGTAGATACTCCAATTTACAATTTGTTGCTTTTTAATTTCCTCAGAAAATAACTGCGAACTTGCAGTAGGCCAGTATATACTAAGGTCTATAGGCGCAGACCGAAATTTGAGTATCTACCGGAAAGCAGACAGACAGCTTGTAACTCGAAAGCTACCTTGCTTTTTGCCATTTTTAAGGATAAGTCGACTAACCTCGCAATCTTATCCATCCGACATGGTATATCATAATTAGAGCCATGCTTCGTCCGTCCGTTCCGAAATGGCGATTTTTATACAGTCTACCAGGGGAGCTAGAGAAGCCACCGTTGCAGGGAAAACATAAGTTTGCCTAGACGGCATATATCCCTCAGGATTCAGTCTGAAATTCAGATTTCGGCCGAATAAACATCCATATTGCATTGTTAAAGAATGCGCATTGCCAAACATCCGGAGAGCAGAGTCGAGGAACATCAAATTCTACCATTTAGCGCCAAGGAGCGGCATGAAAATAAGTTGTTTTAACGATTTGCTTTAACGAGGATATCTTCTTTATATTTTCAGTCGATTGTAATCTAGCCGATCTGGCGCGTTGGCAATAAAACCCGCCTAATGGCGGCGGGTCTGTTTATTTCAAAGCTATCTCCTGCCGAAGGTCGTCCCACTATCGGCCATCCCGTGGACACTGCAGCTAACTAACAGATAAGCTAACAACCCAACTGTATTGCAAGGGGTTCGTTGATGTAGGAATGATGACAAGTTAGTTATCAATCCTGGTGACATCAGTATGGTACTCCAAATCCTAACCATCAGCGTCGACAACTAACTAAGTGCCAACTCATGTTGAAAGCCTATGCAACCGGCGGAACTTGTTCAACTGAGGTGCGTGCATGAGCGGAGGAACCCCACTTCGGATGACGTATAAGGTGATTCCTCCGACAATGGCGACCGCCTACCCAACCGTACATAGTCAAACAACGACAAACCCAACTTCTCACAAGACTTCAGAGCCCGTCTACCTGACATCATAACAGAAAGTGAGAAATGTGCCGCTTTTCAAGGGTTGCTCCGAACCCTCCGAAGACTGCGTTGCAATTCACGCGAAAGTCACAGCTGCAGTGTCGGCAGCGATAAACCAGCCCTAAGGGTAAGGAATACACAGATGGCATTGCGTTACTGACAGTCCCTTTACGAGTGTATGATGTGTCACCAATAGCACGAAAGTGGCCCAAGTGAGTTCTAAAATAAACTCTTTAGGTTTCGCGGTCAGAGATATCTGACCAGTCACAGGTGGCGAGAATCCCAAGTTATTGGAAAGCCTCTTTTACTGTAGATCGAACTTTATGCAAACAGGTTGGTCAAAATTCGATCGATCATCTGACCAACCTGATGTGTACGGCCTTGTCCCGACTTCATCGAGAATTTCGGAGTAAGCAGGATATAGGTTTAGAGACGAAACTGCGAGTAAGAAAGACAACCTCCTCTGTGACTCGTGTGCACGGAAGATGTTCGGCGCCTCGGGGTATGCGACTGATACTGCTCACATTCCACTATCCGAGCTCGTCTCCTTGATGCCGTCCGCAACAAACTTCTAGGTCAGGAACTCAATTCCCCAAATACGCCTTCAGTATGCACCGGCTGAGATGGTGAGCCTGCGTGTTCTGCGTACCTGTGGGCAAAATCATTCTGTCCAGCGTTTTGTCCGGGTCCGGTCAGAGCTGGTGATGGCTTCGAGGCAATCAACTGATACGTGAGTGGATTTGGCAAAAATTGATCTCAAGGACACCTCTGCTGCTGCTGTGGCCTTCGGGTTTGGCGTGCCAACAGGCTCAACTCTGGTTGATAGTCTGCGCTGGGCAGGTACCATCATTGTCGCCGATAGGCTCCTGTATTTTTGCTCTATTTAGTCACATAAGTCCCCAAAGACGACGATGCAGACTGCAATACCACTTTCCCTCACATGACCTCCTGCTAACCCCGCCTACTGGCAAGGATAAAAATGTTCACCTCAAAGACACAAATCAAAGATCTATTAGTGTGCGTAATAGGTCAGAAAAAATGCCGGTGCACGATTTCAAAAGAAAAGTGGTGGCTTGGTTACTGTACAATAATGGGTCTGAGGAGTATTACTGCAACAAGGTGTTGCCAGAGTGACCAAAGTTTGCCGCTAAAACCCAAAAGGTGGGAAATAAGTGGGGGGGGGCACATGGAAACACTGACGACCTATCATGACTCGCTTACAAGAAGCCGGGATCGTAAATGAACAAGCCACATAGCAGTCATATGAGAATGAAAAGTGCTGAATGCGTGCGAGGAACGTTATTATTGTTAAATGGAACTAAAACAGTCATACAGGGTTGGTAAAAATTGGACGGGTCATGAAGCAAAGAAACACTAGTGGCGAGTACCATGAAAATGAGATACGTAGTCCACTAACAGGGATAGTTTCCAAAATGTAGAAAGTAGGAAAGATTCGTGGGCAGGGTCGAGTGGTTACTTGTAATCTTCCTGTCTAGACTGAATTTTGAGGGTGTGGAACGCTGCGAAATAAGGTAAAATCACATGATACCACATCCGGACGGACTGCTGTGAGAATGCTCCCCTTTGCGAGTGTGGCGTTCATCTCAGCGCAAATTTTAGCTTACTGGTGAAGGGGTGTCAAAATGAGGAATTAAAGGCGGCATGAACGGGGATTTAGCGGGAGGGGTGGCAGGGCTGCATACAGGTGGTATCGTGGATGACGGGTTGGATGGTTCGGCCCCTAATCGAGTGCACGAGTAAAGTTGGAAATGGTACAGAGTACAATGGACTACTGGCCACCTGCATGTGTTCCTGACATTGCCACAAACATCTACTGACTTGGTACTCAAACGAATGCCATGCGGCCAGTCCGACCGAATACGATCTAGTCGGTTCAAGGCTCCGCGGTTAGGGTCACGACAGCAGATAGATAAATGATGTCGAAAATGATAACGTCCACGGATCGGACCATGCTGTCGACCGCACACGCCCGAAAGCACACCTCACCTCTGGAAAGTGGCAGTATAATTATAGATGACTGCAAAAAATATCAAGTTGAAGTGACAATCTCCATGGAGTAGGCCTTATATGTTCATGACATTAGAAGCCTTATCAGGTTAACCGCCAAGTTAACGGTAGGCCCTCCGCACTGGGTGACTCGGTTCGTCATGCGGCTTTTTTGCTCAAAACCCGGCCACGGTCGAGCGCCGGTAGGAGCACCTTAAGCACCTTCCTCACTTCAATGACCATTCCACCACGTCCTCACCCTCTGCAGTGGTTTCATTCCTCCCCACTCTATGTGTTGTGACAATATTCCCATTGAAATCTGCGAGACCTGTGCCGACAGTGGCACCCAGGCCCTATGAGGTGATTGAGTAAACGTAAGGAAACGAGTTTACTTCTAGCGACCAAGGTTCTGACATCCTTGTGCCTGTCTTCAAAATGGGAGATAGGACAAAATGAAAGAGCTACCACGGTTTAGGGTCTCAAGGACATTGCTGTAAAGGTTTTTGTTGTTGTCATTCTTAGACGAGATGAGTTTGCGTATCACGATGACGGGGCCTAGCCAAACTGGTTTCCGAGATGAACTTGGATATACCGACAAGATATTCACACTGCGGCGCATTCATGGATTCTGTCATGGTTACTAGTAATATACGGCCGCGCGGTTTGTTAACTTAGCCGCAGCATTCGGTTTTATCCATCGTGAGTACCTGTGGTACACAATGAAACCAAATGGTATGCCGATAAAGATCATCGCCATGATAAGGGTGCGAGTTTTGGTTCATAGTAATCTCTCCCAAACGTCTGGAATTAGGTCGGGCGTTTGCTAAGGTGTTTGGTCACCACTGTCAGAGGATCACCTTTCGAGTGAAGTACAGCAACTCCGCCTCAAATGGCAGCCCGCAATCTCTGTGACAACATCGCGCGGATATTTCAAGTCAACCAAGAATGGAGGTTTGCGCACGCTATTTGTCGTCCGCTCAATGACCTCAGTGTTGTTGACCTCGACCTGGCGCCGTTGCCTGCCTGGACGCATCGGTGAGGAGGCTAATTGAAGACCCGGCTCAACACAGTTCGCGAATACATGGAGGTGGTTCTTTGGGCTTCTGTATTCGGCCTCCGTCGCTGGCGGAATAGGTCGACTTCTACAGATTTGCTACCGCAGATCGTCACGCGTGGATATGCAAAATTCGAGACATGATCGAGGCCAGCCAGATCAAGCATGATCACAGAAAACAGCCGCAACATGCAATCACACATGGCCACTTGGTTGGTATCGAGCACCATAAGCCAGGTGTCATTATAGTCCTTCGGGTTGGAACCGGGGATCGGAAACTTCGTCTTGAATGTAGTAGGAGACTTGGAGGAGAAAAGCGCATTTGCAGAGCCTTCAATGATGCTGTTTGAGGCGTGATGGTGAGCTGGGGAAGGTGGGTTAGGATAGAAGGCACGGATCGCATTCGAAGATCATTAAGAAGGGAATTAGAAGAGGTGAAAAAGTGAACTGGAGCACGGAAGGCCCGCAGACCCCGAGACCGGTCGATTTACGAGACTTTTCGACCATGCCCCGAGTAAAATCCAGCAGGATTTTGTTGGTACAGTGGGTTTGCCCGTCGTCCGTGGGGACAGGCATTTCGGGACAGCATGAGCTGTGCAGTGCACGAGAGAGATGACTTTGGAAAACAATCCCCTGATGTGTGTGAATTATGTAAGCACCTACAGCCAAATTGTGTTCAAGTAACGGCACCTTTGAAAGCAATTCAGGAAGAAGTGATCCTATTTGCAAAGAAAAGAAGATTGTTCCCTAAAAAAGATGCTACGCCGCAACAGCAGACTTTATCCCTTTCTGACAGTACATATGGACACTGGCGAATCAGCATGTGCGAATGAGCAACCAGAACATTTTGCGGACTTAGTCGTTGGCTATTAGGCCATTGGACGAACACTTTCACGCAGGTAGCGATGTCTTCTACTTTAGTGATGCAGACACAGTTTGTCCGATCTTGTATTAGCCATGCTAGACCTCCTAACGCGTTGCCGGTTTTTCACTGTAACGTCCCCTGATCTGAACAGGATTGCTTAAATGCCGTGACATTTTGGGCGCGCGGACCTAGGATGGAGATGGCGTAGCCACGTGTTGGTGAAGATGGCCGGTGTCCCTTCCTCTCTCTTCCGCTGATCCCTTCCCCCGCTCCGTACCGTGAAGTAACGCTCGTATCGCTCCCCTCGCTACATCGGCAACCCCCTTGGCCCCTACCTGCAGTTGCCCCCAGCGCTGCGTTCCCCACAGGTTTTCCAGCTGGCATGCTCGTCTCGCCTCTCCACCCAGACAGGTCACTCGACTGTTGTAACACATCCCGTTTGTACTTTTAACTGCCATTATACACCTTTTCAATTCCCTTTTCTGTTCATTATATCTTCTCGTCCACTGCTGGTCGGATTTGCGTTTAACGCTTCCCTTGACAATGCCTGTAAACTGGCATTAAATAAAATTATCAATTATCAATTTATGTATGGATGAGTACCGTGAACTGCTAACAATCTTATTCAGATCAACACAAGCCAGGATCTCTTCCTCGGTATTCCGTTACGTGGTTGTGTGCTACCCTTGATGTCCTCGGCCGCCACACCACCAACACAACGGCGCCGCGCTAACCTCCCCTCAGCTTTAATCCTATTGGTTGTTACAAGACTGCCATATATGATAGTTCCTGGCCTCGAACACACTAATGGCTTGTGTTATCCTACATTTCATTGCCTATACTTACTCTTGCCTATTGATCCATCCATTAAACCTACGCGCATAGACTGGAGGTCCCAGAAATACCGAAGACCGGAGAACACATCCCCGACGCCTCCTCTCGTTATCGCCGTTCTCGCTTGACGGATCGACGAATGGTCGTCTCTTGGCAACCCAGTCCCCACCAAAGGTCCCCCCCGCTTCCATTCATGTCTGAACTACAACTCGTACTCCCGTCGTCCCAAATAACCCATCACCTTCCCCTGAGACCACCGTCCTGTGATCTTATTGAAGGTCGAATAAGAAGCTTTCGATACTTAGCACGGTTGGGACGATTACACTACGTCTCTTCTTAAGTTTGAGGTTTGAAAAATTATGTACGACAATACTTTCAGTCACTGGGCGATACGGAAAGTGCATTAAGAAGTTCGCTCATGTAAGCAATATTAAAAGACGTGAATTCTTAGGCAGTCGACTTCTGTATAATTCATTATAATTCAGCATATATGAGGGATATAGATTGACCCTTGGAAAACCCTCTTCACAGATAGACGTATGAAAAGAACATGCAGATATTCGCATAGCAGTTATGCCAGTAAATGTTTGACCATCAAGCATAAATTTATCTAGTCTTCTTTTGAAGTCTCAATGTTTTCCGCTAAACCAAAGGAGTTCGGCAATTTGTTCCATCCCTCAACCAGTAGGTGGGAGAAGAATTTGGCCCGCAATTCGAGTTTAGCGTATTTTAGTTTCAGTTTATATTGGTGCCCTCGAAGATTGGTCGTTCGCGCCAGTTCGAAGAAATCGCCAAACTGAAGAGCACGGTCTAGCCCTCGGACTATCCTGAAGTTCATGATCATCCCTGATAGCAAAGCGAGCTCGTTGCAAGCTCGTAACGAGGGCGCAAATCCGCGCTCCAGAGCTCGTTTCGAGCTCTTGTTTGGCCAGGCAACCGAGCTCGATGCGCCCTCGTAACGCACTCGTTATTTCGTGACAGCGGGCTAGTTCCGTGCTCTTTACGGGCTCGAAAATACGAGATTGCCGAATAAAATTAAACAGGGGTTTTTACCCTCCTGATATCCGCCCAGCCCACCCTCACCCAATAGCAGTACTCCCCCAGATCCTTCCTACGATAATAACAATCCAAACTACTTATAAAAAATTTTATTTATCAAAAATAGGGAAAAAATGATTTGTTTAAAATATCCAAAAAATCCAATTGTCATCAATTGTCATTTGGCGTTCTGTCGAGATCTTCAGCTGGTTGGGCATCTGAAAGGAAGGTAACACAGAACAGTAAGTACATACATTGGCGTTTTCATTCAACATTAAAATTACTTAAGCACACAATTTAATCCTTCAAGTATTTATTACCTTTCTGCAATGCGCTTGTTGATACTTTATAGCATCTGCGTTGTTGCCGGTCATGTGCCCGTTTGAAGACGTTTCTAAATGCGTCTTCCAGTTTTTGTCTATCTGAGGCATGACTGACACACCACTTATTTAAGACGTCTAGGAGGTAAAAGGTTAATGCACATGAATTAAGTCTTACCGAGGATCAGGTCGTAGATTGGAGACACAAAGAAGGCTCTAATTCCTGGTCATTTGCCGTAGAATGTCAAAAATTCAGTCACATCCTCGGTGAAGAGTGTAGAGAATATACGTCCAGCAAACGCTGACGTATTTTCCCCATCTGCCCCGGATAGGTAACATATCTATGCGAAGTGTTTATGTATAATAAATAAGTTACCAGTCGACGTCTGTACAGGTCGTCCGACAACGCCGCACATAGTCTGTCGTAGGCGGCCAGCGAACTTACTTGTTGCCATGCTGGCCCTTCCTCAACCGGTTGCGGTGTGGAGGCGAACACAATACGCCTGACCAGTGCTTCTAAATGGTCGACTTTACTGCATAGGTCAGTAAGTCGCTTAATAATATCCTGCTGTGAGTACAGCATCCAATATTGTCGTCGCTTTTTCTTCTCCTTGATGGAAATACGGCTATCATGTCGCCGCCGTTTCCTCCGTTGAGTACTGGTAGTGGGGTGTGGGGATGTGTCATCTAATAGCTAGATATGAAAATTTAAATTACTTACGTAAATTAGATGATGGCATACATCCCGGGAGTTTTTCGCTTGAATCATTGAGACCTGACTTCTGAATGCCGTATTAGCAAATCACTTGAAAGCCTTACTGCGGACGATGACTCCTCATCTCCCGACACAAAATCTTTCCTCTCATACTTCTTATAAGGCTTCCTGGTACGATATGGCCTGTCTGACATAATTCTCTACAACCCAACGGGAAAGGGCCGGGATGATCATAGTATAATTAGGCTAACTCTCACTGTACCCATTCACTATTCGCGAGTCAGTAAATAGGGGACTCAGTCAGTCAGTCAGTGTATTTGAGGGAAATAGGCTTACGCCTCTGAACTCCCTATTTGTACATAAAAAAACCGACAAACAAGCAAAAATGTGAAGAAATTACAGCATTAAGTGAATGCATACATTGATTCACATATGTCACTGGTCTCATGGCTAAAAAGTCACATAGTCCGATTGTTGCTGCAGCATATATCTGGCAAGGCGACATTTTAATGTCTCCGCAGACTGAGATATTACAACCGTCTCGGGCAGGTTATTCCATGGTTCCACGACACGGTTGGAGAAGAAATATTTTCTAACATTCAGTCTACCCTGTGGCACACGTAGCTTGAAGGGATGTCCCCGGAGGTGAGTTGTAGTGGCGGTTTGGAAAAAGTCATCGTGCCGAAGGGCACAATCCAAGCCGTGCACGATACGGAAAGTTTGTATCAAGTCTCCGCGCAACTGCCTATAACTCAGAGGATAGAGATTAAGGTTAGTTGGGCGGATCTCGTATGACAGTGCACCTTTACCTCTTATTAATTTTGTTGCTCGTCTCTGCACCCTTTCGAGCAGATCGTAATCCTGATGCGTCCACGGTCTCCAGGCCTGAACTGCATATTCGAGATGGGGCCTTATAAACGTGCCGAAGACTTTGGTGAAGCAGTCTTCATCGAAAACTACGAATGCCCGCTTGATGGCATATAGCATTGAGGTTGCGGCCTTGGTCGCCTTACAGCATTGTGCAGAAGGCTTTAGGTTATCTGCAACCCAAACTCCGAGATCTTTCTGAGTTTCTGCTTCTCGGAGTGGCATTCTGTTGAGATGGTATTGCCGCGTACTAGGGGTCTGATTTCCGAGGCTTAGAATGGTGCATTTGTTCAAATTAAAGGAAAAGAGCCATCTGCGGGACCACTTGTCTAATCGACAAAGATTTTCTTGGAAGTTGGTCTCATCGGCAGCATCCTGGATGACTTTCCAGATTTTTATGTCGTCCGCAAACATGGCGCAATCACAGTCCAACCCATCTACACAATCATTGATGAACAAGAGAAAGAGGGTTAATCCGAGCACCGAGCCTTGTGGGACCCCACTCTCTATGAATGTGTGCCTTGATTGCTGTTGTTCTACGCAGACAATTTGGGAGCGGCCGACAAGGAAATTTTCGATCCATTTGAGAAGTTTGCCACCGATGCCCATAATTCTCAACTTGTGCAGGGGACGCTGGTGCGAAACACTGTCGAACGCCTTCCGGAAATCAATATAGGCAATATGCACGGTGTGTTTTGCGTCCAGTGCTCGTGTCCAACTTTGCATTGTGTATAGCAAGTTCGTAACACATGATCTTCCCCTACGGAAACCATATTGTGCATTGGACAAGAGGTTGTGGGTTTCCAAGTAAGCCATCAACTCCCTTTTGATGGTTTTCTCCATCAATTTGCAGCAGATTGATGTCGGACTGACGGGTCTGTAGTTTGTCGCCAGAACACGACTACCGCTTTTGTAAAGGGGTGTAATGTGGGCCGTCTTCCAGTCTGTGGGAAGAATTCCAGCATCAAACGATTTCTGGCACATAAAGGATAGTGGCTTGGCCAGCTGTTGGGCAAGCTCAAAGAGCAGCTTTTTAGGGATCTCGTCCGGGCCGGAAGATTTACATTCCTTCAAGCTTTTCTGTTCTTCCAAAATCGCTTCTTCTCGAAACACAATATTTTCGATAGTGGGATCTCTCATGTTCTCAGAATTAGATGGGGTAAAGTCTGCTTCTCTTGTGGAAATGGATCGGAAAAATTGAGAAAAGTGCTTAGCTTTATTTGTACTCTCCGATATCTCCAAGTCGTCATCACCCCTCATAACAGGAATGGGATTCCTGTTAAGTGTGCTTTTCCGCAAATAGCTGTAGAGCAATTTCGGATTTTTAACGGCTTGGTGGAGCAAATTGCCCTCAAAATCCCGTCGCCTCCTGAAAATCAGACCTTTCACCTTATTTCTTTGAATTTTGTATTCTGTAAACGCTGCATTGTTGTTGTTCTCGCGAAATTTCTTCCATAACCTTCCTTTCTTGTTGATCTCCTTTTTGAGTTCTCGTGTTAGCCACTGAGGGCGGTTGGATTTCCTAGGCTTTGATAAGGGACAGTGGTTCTTCATTAGATGCAGTAAACGATCCTTGAATAAATTCCAGTCCTAGTTAACGTTTCCGGAGAAGAGAACATCCGAGTCTATTTGTGATGCCTCAGCTCTCATTTGTCGAAAGTCCTCTTTCCATATATTTGGCCTCGTATTGTCTCTTGTACACGGTTCAGAATACAGCAAGTACTCCCATAAAAGTACTGCATGATCACTCCGACCCAGCGAGAGTAGGTAGAACACCTCGACTATAATGTCAGGATCTTTGGTGAAGACGAGGTCCAGACAACTGGCCTGTTGCCCTCCACGCGGTCTAGTTAGAAACAGGAAACGTTGCGTAAGAGGAGCTTCTACGGTTGTCTTGAGTAGACGGTAATCGAAGCCATTCTTCAAGCACTTCGCAAGCATATCGCCCCATTGAATGCAGGGTGCATTGAAATCCCCCATGAGAACAACGTCTGGTTGACTGGCGATCTCTTTTATGCTTTCCAGTAGGCAAGTATGTGAGTCGGGATCCGCCTAAGGGGGCCGGTAGATAGTTACGACTTCGAGGGAGTGAGAGCTCCGCGCCTTTATAGTCAGCCAAATTGCCTCTGTGTCGTTAGAAATCTTTTCCATCCTCTCACATACTCTGTAGTTGCTCTTGACATACATGGCAACCTTTCCACCCCGGCGGCCTCTCCTGTCTCTCCTAAACAAATGGTATCCGGTTAATGCTACCTCGCAATCACCAACGTCCTCTGACAGCCACGTTTCTGTTATTGCTATAACATCGGGAAGAGTATCGGCTACCTGTATTCTCAGTTCGTCAAGCTTGGAAAACAGGCTCTGAGCATTGGTGTAAACGAATTTTAGTTTGCAACATTCGACAGTGCTTCGTTCGGTTTGTCTCGGGTTTGCCAATATTATGTTGCTGCCGTCATCATGATGACTGGCTGGTTCCAAAACTACATCGCGTTCCTCTGTATCACTCGTCTCCTGAAAATGGCCAAGTTGCTCTCTCCCGCTGCAAGTCTACTCTTCAGCTCCGTCACTAATTCGCGGCGTTTCGGACGTTCCGCTGGAGAATAGTCCGGCTGAAAAAAACTTCCTTGTAAGAGTTTCGGAGACTGCTTTTCCTGGACAGCAGAAAGCTAGCTTCCTCTTTGCCGCCCAAAACAATTTTCAGAGGTTGTAGGATTCGCGAAGAGTTCCAACTCAGCGGTTGCAATATCAGTGAGATTTACCGTTGCCGAAATTGTGAGGAAATGATACCGTCGGACGCATTTGTTCGTCAGCTAATAAGACCTCCATAGACGCACCCGATCGGAACAACTCACAACTGCGCGTATGCTGAGTCCCAGCGTCTGTTAATTTCAATTAGGACAAAATAGTCTTGAACTGGAAAGCATGCATACTTCTGAACCGTTAACGGCAAAGGGCAGTTGTGAATCTCAGTGTCTAACCTAGCTTTGAATTCCTGGACGTCCGGCGGCTTGCCTACACCGCAATAGATTCATACGGCAAAAACTGTGCTGTGTATGGGCTCCGTAACCCTACACAGAGTAGGCCAAAACTCAAGCTTAGTCTTCCGGTGGATAGGTAGGCCATCAATAGCTAGACATATAACTACTTCAGGCAATGGACGCTGTGGAATTGGGCAACGTAACTGGTCAGTCAGCTGTCTAATCAGACCCAAATGAACATACTCACCACTGCCCATGGCCATAAACGGTGCAGAGTTGCTTGAGCTGCCAAGCAGTGTGCGTGCGTCCGACGGGAGCTCGGAGTGTAAGGGCTTGAGAATCTTCAGCAGACTATTCACATGGACGTGAGGCGTTTTTGAGCTTGCAGTCCACCCGCCCAATGGCTCAAGCAGCGTTCGCTTTCCTTCCGCTATCTGCCACGTCAACAGACTCGAAGAGCTAATTTCGTTCGCGGATACGTTGTCAATTTCAAACCCCGAGTCATCGGAGAAGGAAGACGACTGCGTACACGTCGTCGAGCTGTCGGACGATGTGCACGACGACGATGTGTCCGACGGTACCATTCTCCTCACCTTTTCGGCAATATTTCTTATGATTTCAGTTGCTTTCCGTCGTACGTGACGTCGACGGGTGCGGCTGCTTTCACTTTTAAACATAATAGGAAAAATAAAAAGAAATAATTAGACAGCGGGGGAGTAAAGGCAAACAAAGGATGTCGGCCAAACTGAGCGTGCGCACAGCAAGCAGGAAGAGCAGGAAATGACGCACAGGGACTGCCTGAGCCCGGTCGAGCACCGGATGCTATCGATTTTCCTGTGTCAGTGCACGCCGTCTATTGCGCCCCCGGAAACGTTGAGTTGACGGCCATATCGAACAATCAAATCGCAGAAACGGTAGGGAGGCGCAAACGCGTACATTTGCGAGCTCGATACGCCAATTTTTGCTATTAGGGCATATACCCTCTGTATTGTGTATAAGAGAGAGGAAATATTTTTAGCTTTTCCAGAGTCTCTCATAAGGTAAGCTACTTAATTCGCCGACTAGCTTGGTTGCTCTTCGTTGTACGTTCTCCAGTAGGGTGCAATCTTTTTTCGTCCAGGGACACCATGCCTGAACACGATACTCCAACATTGGTCGAACAAGTGCTCCAAATACTCGGCCGAAAGGTTCTTCGTCAAAATTAAGGAAGGATCTTCTAATCGCGCCTAGGATACCCATAACTTTTTGATACCTTGGCGCAGTGAGACGATGGTTTGAGAGTTGACGTCATCCACACACCGAGGTCTCTTAACTCGTTGACTGATTCGAGTTGGTGACCTCCTATAAAGTACTGAGATGCAAATCTCAACGGCCTCCTGTTGCTCGAACGTAATGGGATAAGTTGGCATTTGTTACGATTTAGGCTAAGACACCAGTCATCACACCATTTTTGCAAGTGATTCGGATTGTTTTTAACTGTACAGAGTCTTCCGACTTCTCTATTGATTTCCACGATTTGAAATTATCGGCAAACGTTACGCTCTCCCAGTTCAGACAGTCTAGTTAGTCGTTCGCATTGGAATTGGACCCAAAACGCTCCCCTGCGGAATTCCACTGTGAACGGATGTCCATTCCCATCTAGCGTTTCGGATACACACACGCTGAGATCTGCCCGTAGCAAAATCTGCTAGTCATTTCCATTTACACCCATTCCATTCACACCCACTTGACGTAGTTTACATATAAGTCGTCTGTGTGGAACACTGTCAAAAGCCTTTTTGGAGTCAATGTACACGGTGTCGACTTATAAGCCCATGTCGATTGATTTCGTCCAGCTCTACATGAATACTAACAGGTTAGTGAGACAGGATCGACCCCTTAGAAATCCATGCTGATGCAAACAGAGCAAGTGTTTTTCTTCAAGATGCCGTATCAACTCCGCTTTTATTACCTCTTCCATCATCTCGCAAAAGATGCTTGTGAGACTCACTGGTCTGAAAGTATTTCGGGCTGTTCTCTCGCCACCTTTATATATGGGGCTTATATTCGATTTCTTCCAGTCGGTAGGCAGATCCCCGGTCTCCATCGAAGTTCTGAAGATCCTGGATAACGGAGAGGCCAGTTGATCTGAGAGTTCATTCAGGACTTGTGCGAGCATGGCGTCCGTACCAGGGGATTTAGTGGGCTGTAGTTGACTCAAAGTTTTCCTTACACTGTCCGTTGTGATGTCCACCGTGCTAATTGTATTGTTTGATTTGACAATTGGGGGGTAAACTCTTTCATCAAAAACCGGCACTTCGGTATTCACAGACGTGAAGAAATCGGACGACAGGTTCGCCTTATCTGAGTTTTCAGACAAGGTATTTCCCTGGCGATCTTTTGGACAGGCAATGCAGTCCCGGCTGCGTTTCGCCTTATTCACGTATTCAGTGAAGATTTTGGAATTTCGCGGGATAAGTTTTATTCGTTTTCACTCAAATTCGGCCCGTCCCCTCCTCAACAGATTCCGGCATACATTTCTCTGTCTTTCGAAGTCAGCGAAATGCTCTGGTTGTTCACATCTGGCGTACTTTATCCAAACTCTCCTTTTCAATCTAAAGGCAACAGCTCTCTAACAGGTGGCGCATTACGTTCTTGATCAAGAGCCAATCGCTTTCTGCGTCAGGTCCTTGTGCTGCATTCCCGTTCACATTCTGTGGCAGATTTTTCATTCGGGGATAATCCCCTTTCCATACATTTATTTCCTCAGCAGCTCGAATTTCGGATGGGGAAAAATGACTATACTCCCAAACAAGAACGCTGTGATCATTTCGGCGAAGGGGCGTGTGCGATTCCAATCCGAGAATGCAATTATCATCTCTAGTGATGATGAGGTCCAAACAACTGGACTGTTGTCCATCTCTGAACCGAGTGTCCATTTTAACATGTTGGGTAAGGAACTCATTCGTGATCAGTTGAAAAGATTTCTGTTCGGAGGAGTTTTCTGGTCGCGTGCAATGTACCAAATCCCTCTCGATGTGTGGACAGTTGAAGTCACCAAGTAGCATTATGTGTTTACTTCGACAAATTTCTTTTGTCTCGGTGATAAGTGCATCGTCCGCAATTTTATATTTATATCCTCTTACCTGGACGCTCGCACACAGCGAGTTAAGGTTTCCAACGCCATCTCCAGCCTCACATGTGTGAGGAGTGGTATCATTAAGGGTAGTGTACTCAACCCGCTTTTATTTTGCCTTTATGTTAAAGATGTACCTGATTTATTTCAGAATGGTAAGCCCTTCATGTATGGCGATAATATGAAAGTTGCACAAAGGTATAAACCGGCGGATCGCGACGTCGTACTTGAGCTCCTAAAGAGCCACATACAGGCCTTTGCCCAGTGGTTCCGCACATGGCGCTTTTCGCTTTCTTGGCATAAATGCTCAGTCATGGTGGTTGGCGACTGAGCTTGAGCACGTTGCCGCGATCTGCTGACTTATACATGTGTGCAACTTTCAGATCAGCGGCATACATGAAGGGCATACCATTCTGAAATAAATCTGGTACATCGTTAACATAAAGGCAGAATAAAAGCGGGTGGAGTACACTACCCTTCATGATACCACACCACACACATGTGGGGCTGGAGATGACATTGGAAACCTTTACTCGTTGTGTGCGAGCTCCGAGGTTTGCCACCTATGCGGAAAGAGGACAGTTTCAAGAGAAGAAGAGCATGGTCAACACGATCAAAAGCCTTATTGAAATCGAAATATACTGTGTGAAGTGCAAAACCATTGTCCCTAGATTGGAGAGCATGGTCAAAGAAAGAGAGCTGACAGGTGTCACAAGACCGAGCTTTAAGGAATCCATGCTGTGCAGCGCTCAGTAGGTTATTCTCTGCCAAGTGACACATCATCTTATCTCTAATCAATATCTCTTAGATCTTCGAAACTGCGCGGAGGGTGTTTATTGGCCGAAAGTCATCAAATGATGTAGATTTGCCATGCTTGGGAATGGGCAAAATATGTGATTCCTTCCACAAGGTAGGATATATTTCACTTTCAAGTGCGAGATTAAATAACTTGCATAAGAGGGGTGGGAAAATCGTATTTACCTTGGCTTTTAAAATGCCTGCTGGGACACCATCAGGTCCAGGGCTATAAGATTCACGGAAAAGCTGAATGGCTACATTCACACCCCACAGAGTGAAAGATATAGTCTCAAAAACTGTCCCGGTCAATGTCTGGATGGTCGGGGTCGGAGTGGTCGAGTTTCAAATAAACATTCTGGACAGGAAAACTTTGAAACTATTAGCGTTTAACTGGGCATCAGCTACAGGATTCCCGAGGGCATCTTTCTTTGATTTCATACTTTTCGAGAGAAACATTCAACGTACTATTTTCGGTGAATTAGGCCAATTCGGCTAGTCGTTTTTCTTCGGACAATCTCCTAGCTCGCTCAAAAATATCACAAACAAAGGGCAAAACAGAAACGTCGTTCCGAAGATAGAATCGACGAGAAAGTCTGCGCAACCTGCGGCGAAAGGATAAGGGTAGGAAAACCTCATCCCCGATATTGGAGCCAGCATCTACCTTCTACGGCAGAAAAGTGCGGAAGTTCCAGCAGAAGAAATGCCATTGTTTGCTGAACTTAAGTGCATCTGCCCCCACCACGGCTCCTGACGTTTATTTCGAATGCGAGCATAGCCTAGAAGAGAGAGTCCGGATTCAGCTACGGGAGCTGTTGCCCATGTGTCATTTACTAAAATAATATCTGGACAATTGACGAACATCAGAGACTGAAGAATAGGCATCTTATTTAGCAATGATCTGGCAATAAGGACAAAAAGTTTTGGGAGGGGGAAGACTATTTGCTTTCTGTTTGGGGTGGGCTATGTCGTCCAGGGATTGGCTGTCCGCGGAACATACGGTCCGGATGCACGTGCCCGGTTCTGAAAAAAATGTACGGCATCAGAATACCCTGACGTGAATAAAGAGGAGTAGGTTTTTTGGGAGGAAATGACGGGCAGGGAAACTGATTGCGATTGTTAGCCCACTCATTTTCTACCGAAGACCTACGATCTGGATACAGAAACCTATTCCCGCCGGAACGGAACTGAGAAACGGGTGAAGTATTTGGCGCATTACGGACATTGTCGTGAGGAATGCATCGATAAAACGGCCGTGGAGGAAACATGTTTGTGTGTGGTGAGGCACTGCTTCCATTGGGGCAGGAATTTTATCTAAAGGCGGTATTTTCGGCGCATTTGGCTTAGCCGCTTCGATATGAGGTCTGGAGGGTAGTTGGAAACAGGCTACATTTTTGGCCGTGGTGTTTGAGGCAATGGTAGGCGACTGAGGAGGAAAATATTTCATAATTGAGCTGGATTTACCAGGCGTCCGAGTGGTTGAGACTGCATTTGGATTCGCCTTAGAATTAGGAACGTGCTTAAACTTGCTAGGAGTTTCTGGGGGAGTGGGTAGGGACGTGTTTATACCAGGCGTGTTGATGCGTTTAAAGATCTCATCACCAAGAGTAGTCGAATTCCTTGCGGAATTGACTGTGCCGTGACTTGGTGACACCGCAGATGATGTTGAAGAAGACTTATTCAAAATGACAACGGGTGTCATTATTTTGGTGTTAGTTTTCAACTTTTCCAATACGTTCAGCCTTCGCTGCATTGGCGTGAGATCCGGCAAAACTGAGCAGCGCCATTTGCGGCAGAAATCTCAAGTTATCTCCTTCCTCGTCAAGATGAAGTTGCTTTCTATCGAGGAGTACAGAGCAACTAGTATCGGCGCACCACGACTGAGCGAGCGCAATCGTCTAGCTTGTGCGACACTGAAACCCGGGCCACGGCTTTGCAGGGACAAATGTGCTCCCTCTAGAGCAGATATGTGATTGGGAATGTTTCGCAGTATAAAATCATGCTTGAATTTTTTTCCCTCCTCAGTTTCGGCGCTTATTACCCGTAAAACTTTAAACGCTTCAGAAGTGCTGCTTATATCGCCATGTATCAACTGATCTAGTATGTCGTCGGATAATTTTCTGTTACAACTAGCAGAGCCGTAGTTTGGACGATTATGGGGTCAAAATGTTCTATGTGGACTACCGAGATTTTAGAGTGAACCATACCTAGAGAAGGTAGCGAGCACATGCTGGAACCTGATGTGTCTCCAGCCGCAATTCCAGCATTCAGAGACGGCGGGGAGACCGCAAGTTTTCTTCCTTCAGCACGTGATCGTCGGGACATTACAGGGTACTAGGTAGGTTTTCCGCTAAAGTACAAGAATCGAAACGTTGCTAACGTACAACAAAACGATCAGAATAGGAAATATTGCTGTTCATTTACTACAGGACCAGAAGGAGGCGGTCTGACAGGGCGTCATTAAAAGGCGCTTCGCAAAATGCGGCAACTTTACCAGGGCGTCTAAAAAGACTGGGAGTAATTATACGCGGCAATAAAAAGCGACCTTTAAAACGGACTAAAATAAAAAGACATTAATTACCTAGGAATATCAAAGTAGAGGCAAAGCCTCACTTATCTTTGAAAATCAGCTGCACGCCTTGACCTCGAACTCTGAGGAACAAGCGCAGCTTCTGCTGAGCAGGAAATCCGCGCTCAAAAATTCTCACCGTACAGTTTTTAGGCGGAACTTTTCCCCCCGCAAAGAGATAGAGGAATGCAAGAAGCTCCAATTTTAAGTACTCAGGAGGTCTAGCCTGGACGAAAATTCTCAGAATATTGAACGAGACAATTATTCATCCCCAGAAGCTGTTCCCCCGAAGTTAGACTATAACCCTAACAGTTAAGGCCTAATAGACAGCAGTCCATCTCGATAAGCTCCGGCCGGCTTTTGCATTCACCCTTGTGCTGAACTGATTCTGATAGCATTGTTTTCACAACTCTCGGAGAATTTCTATGGAGCCGATGCAACATGCTCATCGCTGCAAAGAGCTGCGTGTACCGAGCATCCGTTCTGTCCGCCCTCCTATACGGCTGTAGGTGCTTGGCTGCGTACATGAAGATGAGCACAAACCGAAGGTGTTTGGTCACCACTGTCAGAGGATCACCTTTCGAGTGAAGTACAGCAACTCCGCCTCAAATGGCAGCCCGCAATCTCTGTGACAACATCGCGCGGATATTTCAAGTCAACCAAGAATGGAGGTTTGCGCACGCTATTTGTCGTCCGCTCAATGACCTCAGTGTTGTTGACCTCGACCTGGTGCCGTTTCCTGCCTAGACGCATCGGTGAGGAGGCTAATTGAAGACCCGGCTCAACACAGTTCGCGACTACATGGAGGTGGTTCTTTGGGCTTCTGTATTCGGCCTTCGTCGCTGGCGGAATAGGTCGACTTCTACAGATTTGCTACCGCAGATCGTCAGCGTGGATATGTAAAATCCGAGACATGATCCAGGCCAGCTAGATCAGACATTATCATAGGTACTTAGGTACATAGAAGTTCCAAGGCGTAAGCCTATTTCCCCCAAATACACTGACTGACTGACTGATTAATTCCGATTAGCGCTCCAATTACAAAGTAGAGACCTACAACATATGTGTTCCTAATGCCGCCTTAAAAAATGACTTTTTTGTTATTTTCCTGTGTTCAGTGGTGACATGCGGCGCTCTGAAGGTGCTATAATAACCCTATTTTTTCCTAAATGTGCTAATGTTATGCACTTCGACATGTAAGAAAAACGATTAAAATACCGAAGATATTCAGGGAAACTGAGTCACCCGTGCACCTTAAGGAGACTCATCGTCGGCGAAGTGTAGTTAGAAATGAACTCGAAGGAAGGACTATGGATCCAGAATTATCCGACAGGCTGGAAGAATGCCCAGAGCAATATTTCACTAAATTAACAGCCCACTGAACATACAAGGCCCCGGTCGCGGAACTGAATGATGACAATGTTGTAGAAATCGTTGAAAACGGCGAGAATGCTGAACACTTGGGGCGGTTCTTTGCCTCCGAATTTATAGAAGAGGTTTATTATAGCGCCCCTTGGGCAGTGTCAAGAGAATAAGGCTTCAGAATCACAACGTCAGCAGTGCTGTTGAGACAGCCGGTTCCCTGCCTAAGTCTATGGTCTTCTCGACGTCTGTAGTGGAAATAGAGCCACAGAAACTCAAAGAAGCATAGTAGTCGGGTCCGGACCATACACCGGCCAAATTCTTGATAGAATTGGCAAACCAACTCACCAAACCCCCAACACACATCTTCTGTCCGGCATTCTAATTAGAACGACTGCCATCCGAATGGAAGACGGAAAGTATCTACCCGATATACACTGGTATGGCTCGCACTGGTGCTAAAAATTACCGGCCCGTTAATCTCACCTTCGTCCACTGTAGATTAATGAAAGCCTTACCGAAGTAGGCGACAAGAGAACTTCTGGGGCAGAGCCACTTACTATCAAGAATTCAGCACAGCTTCAGACGGAACCGCTCATGCTTTCCGGCTTATTGCCGTCGACCGAGCAGCGGACTCGAGAAATGGACGCGAATGATAGGATCGATGTTATCTACACGGATTTCAAGAAGGCATTTTACAGCGTTCGGTACAAACGCCTCATCTACAAACTGTTTGAAACAGGAACAAGAGGAAGGCTGTTGACACAGATCGTAAATTTTGTTACATGGACATCAGAAATCGTGCGTGTTAATGCCTCAAAGTCAACTCCTACCCCGTTCTAAGTGGCTTTCCTCAGAACTCGGTCTTAGGGCCGTTGATATGCCTAGTTCACCTTAACGACTGCATCGACGATTTGGGATGTAACGCCGACATGCTTACTGACGGTGTTAAGGTTCGGAGGGCCATCAGATCTGACGCAGGCAGGTACGCGCCTCAAGAGTCTCAACCGACTCATCAGTTTGTCAGGTCATTGGCCTTTAAATTTGACTGTGGACAAATGTGTGGTCCACGGACTCCGAACCAGGAGGAACAGTAAGAAGGATGATTCCTTTCGTAGAGCCACGAAATTGCTGGGAACTGACCATTATCTGCTAATTTGTCCTAACCGTTGAGGCTTAAATGACATTAACTTTCCAGAAAGTTTCATGCCGAAAGTGGCCACCCTGATCCTGAATGCGAAAGATAAATGGTATCGGCGGGGACATAAGAACTAAATGCCTGACTGTGGTCTAGGTCTATTTATCCTGTGCATTAGCCGTATTCGAAACTCGGAGAATCATTCAGTTTGATCCCGATTACTATAAAATTATAGAAATGATTCAGCATAAACTGTCTGCTCAGTTTTTATTATTACTATGTTAGGTTATTTTGTATAACTAGAAACTTTGTAAGACGGGTATACTCTATATACGTTCAGTTTAAATTATCAAATCGCAAAAAGTGATTTGCTCGTGTCAAGGGCAAGGCGCCCAATATAAACGATCGTCGTATAAATCAGAAACTGCGCGTCCGCATGAGGTTGCGCGGGAGGTAAGCTGCTTCCTCGTCGAACGTGGTATTTGTGGACCGTTTTGTATTTTTGGCTTTTCCCCGTCGTATATTCTTCAAAACTTTGTGTCAAACTCTGGTCTGGCCAGTTTTTTACTGGATCCGTCCAGATGACTATAGTCCTCTAGTTATCTAGCCACTGGCCTATAGGCCAGTGGCTAGATAACTGACTCAAGATCTGATAACCCAGCGAATCGTTTGTATTCTAGACAACAAAGGCTTCTACATATTGGTGGTTATGCAGTTAATGACGTACGTGCACATTGTGACCCTATATAATTTTGACCAGTTCAGGTCATACAGCGGTCTTCGCAGCCTTCAGAGTTAACATTGACGCCACTTTCGTTCTTGCATATCCCACAAAATAAATGATTAACGAAGTCTTGTTATGCATATTTGCCCAGGTATGTGAGATAAGTAGGCCAATGTGCTGGACAATTAATAAATGCCTAGCTGGCGCCATCTGGCTCCGGAATTTGTTGTCTATGTAGCGGGCAACTATCTTGACCGGTCTGACGTCCTTTTAAGACTTCGCTGCCTCAAGTCCACTTAACCTTTTGCAGTGAGCCGTTCCATATGCGCTGGCCGGAAGTCACACGACTGGCAGCTCGGGCATGCCTGCGTCCGCACAGCCGCAGTTGCCTATGCGGCCACTTGAACGCACCTCACCCCCTGCAAGCACAACTTAAGCCACTGAGACACCACCCCTCGCCAAATGCAACACACACTGACTGGCTACCACTTGAGCTTGGCCCATGAGCCTAAAAAAGCGGCTGCCACCACTATCTCAGGGACTCTCAGGCGTGACTGGACACAGTCAACACCAGCCCTGAGACGACAACTTCGGGTTCTGTGCATAATAAACCCATCATTCCGGGGCCTTCTGTTCCTTTCTCAACGACGGGATCGGACCTGTCGATGGTGGTGCACGGACAACACACTCTGTTCCGCATAATCGCCACATATATTAGCCACGCATTTAACTGCCTGATGGCAGGTGCAGTACGTGGGGGATGGGCTACCGAATTCCAAGGCAGTGAGTCAGTTTTGTTTCCGGTAGTTGTCGGCTACTGAACAATCCGAGTCTCCAATTCACACAGCTGTCTACCCAACCGGCGTTAACTCTCCTTAACGAAGTCTGGTTTACCAGACATGGAACCTATCCGTTGGCCTATTATCTACAAAGTCCTGTCCGTTTCGGCCAGAGCGTGCTATGTTGCACTACGATACCCAGTCAGACAATTTCTGAACGTATGCATGGCCTGTTTCCTTGATAACGACTCTGTATCTTTCCTCGTCCCCAGGCCCTCCTGTGTGAATACGCTCGACAGCTCTTGCCAGGGACGATTTTTTCTTCCATCTTCCCCAGATTCCGGAAAAAGCAGAACTATTTAATGCTCTTAACAGGTGGTCTTCCGACCCGCGTTTTTTCTGAACGGTTTCCAAAACGTCATGGAAAGCCTAATCCCCATACCTTGTAATTTTGTGTCTTCGTGTTCTCTCAGATTCCCGCTCAACATTGTTAGCAGTGGTGTCACAGTGGTAAATGATCAACCAATATTAGTAATCGACAAAAAGTGAAATCAAGCCAAAGTTTCCCACCGTTTACACGAGATAACGGCCCGTTTGCGCGCGGTGTCGCAACGCAACTGATAAACAGCAAACAAAAACGGGTCAGTTAGCATAATATGGATGAACAATCACTTGCCAAAAACATACATCTTGAAAAATGTTATTTCCGTTATCTCCTGTTGATATAAATTGCCACCTGGTTAGAATTTGAACCTGAAATCTAATCTTCCGAAAACAAATAACTGAAAGTAATTTTCTTGTTTGTTTGTCCCTATGAGGCGGCCTACACAAAGAACGCACCCACAATATCTATACTGCAGAAACTTGCGATATTGTTTATCTGTTTTGTAAAAAAATAAAACTAGAAACGACTGCAAACTGGGTCGTGGCTCCGTGCACCCCGGCGTCATCTCGCCCTTGAGACGGGACTATGTAGCAGTGGAGTTTATTACGGTCGTGAATTTGACCCCAAGGATTGCAGGCGCAGCACTGTTCGAGATTATTTGCTATAGCGAATAGTATAAGTACTTTTTTACCCGGCCATGTGTATAATGCCGTCGGCAATTGCGTGTAAGGGATCGATTTATATGAAGGATTTTCAGTTCTTGGGGAGAAACACTATGCTTTGGACTCAAGGTTGTTATATTCGTATAACCTACGTTTGAGAACGAGTATAAATACAAAACTACCCTGTTTCTATTTACTTTAGTGGAATCGTTGATCTCCATTGCTTATGCCTAGATTGCGTTGGCCTAAATTTGCTACGATTGAGAGTTGCCATAGCGCACTTGTAGGCTATCTGCTTATGTGGACACCTGATTGAATGGGCCATTTTTACTTGTCCAGCCAACAACAAAAGCGACTAACTACCTTCTAACATCACGACGTCTCATTTACTTAGATGGTAGTTTCTTTTAAAATATCCTCTTGAAGTGGATTTGGGAGTACACTGTCAACTTAACACCAGGGATATCGAGTATAGTTCCCCACGACGTTTAGCAGTTTGTTACACTGTATCTCGTGAGTTATATCCATCTGCTTCTTCACCCGCTATGACAGACGGTCAGAGATCAGTAACAGTTCTCCCTCTCTATTCTCACACCGATCACGTTCACTGGCAAGGGCAGGTCAAGACTGGGTGCAATATCTGACGAGGCGTTTGCTCTATTCTGGCTTTGTGACACTCGTCCGGGCCTATCGGCTGGCACGAAGCGGACTTGTCTCCTTCGCATCAGTAGAGCTACGTTTATAACGCGCTACTCAAACTGGTAATCAGTTCGTATGACCTTATTACCCCTTCATATTGTAATCTTACTATCCATTTATTTTGGGTCGCCGTCACAACTTAGAGGACAGCAGGCTACTGATTCAATTCACAGAAATCTAGAATCTGCAGCAAATGCTTGTCATCCCCGTGCATGCGACCTCGTGCCAAACAAGTGATGAATAAACTCCAGGAGAGACCTGTTCTTTGTTTCCTGCATCCAGTGCTCACAGTTTCCTCTTTGCTGTTAATAATTTCACCAACCCTCTTGCATTTTTAATCTGCAACCGTTCCAAACCATAGCGCAATCTTCTTTGGGATCCGCTGGTATCCATTAAACTTAATTTCAAATCACACAACTCAGCCGTTTACGACCTACTTAAAGTTCCGCCCCCTATATTTGTCTCTGCTTTGCTTCCAATCCCCTCATCTGACCGAGCCAGAAATTCCCATGAGAACGCAACTGTCTGGGTTTCATGATTTGATTTCAGACTGGTTGAACATTTGATTTCATTAGTTCTAGTAAGCGCCAGACAACAAAGATCGTGGTGTTTTTCATTTTAGATATTTGACAACACCACTGGATACTGTGCGTCAAACACGCGTCCGAGAATCCGACGTTGCAATTCCTCTTCACCTAGAATACCTTCACCGACGCTATGGATGACGGTGATTCCCATTCACAACAACGAGAGGATTGCTCGGAGACTTGCTCTTACAAACCGACTAATATGCAGATCGTGAAAGTTTTGCTAAACGACCAACTCGGGAAATTGATTTGCTTGCACGCCAAGTTTAGCGACTCTCCTGACCAGGACGCTATCGTCCTCCTCCAGAAGACCCCTTTTCCCAATGAAGTGCAGGCACTCTGTGAGGCCCACCTAGGACGTCCATTCTCTGAAGGCATGAAGCAAGGGGAGGGGGAAGCGCATAACGGGTCGGAAGAGGGAGGAGTATTTCCCGAGTGGAAGGCGGAAAGGGTTACAGATAATGATATCTACCATCGGCGTCTGGTAAAAGCCGGGCTAGAGGACCTAAACACCCTAAATATGACTGTTATTCACCCCGCTCAGCAGCAGCATTTCATCAAGTACACCGCTTCCGGACGCCGGTTGGTTCTCGAAACCCCGCAGATCTACTCCAACGTCATTGTGCCCCTCTTGAAGACCAATCCCCGCGACCTAACCTGGGTCGACAACGTTCTAAATGGGACAGCTGAGGCCGATAAAGTGCTCTTCAGTGATCCGGATGAATCCCTGGGTTTCACCTTTGCCATTGACTTCCGCTGGGATGAGCGTCAGTTGAATGAGCTGCACTGTTTGGCGCTGGCTCGGTCAGCCAGTCTCACCTGTCTGCGGGATCTTAGGGCTTGTCATCTGCCAATGCTGAAAAAGATGCTGTCGGAGGGTCGCCGCGCTCTCGTCGCAAAATATGGCCGCAACAGCGGCGGCGGCGGCGGCGGCGGCGGCAACGACAGCAACAGTGCTACCGAGACGACTAAAGATGAAACAGCGGTGGCGCCGGCAGTCCTCGCCGAGGATCAGATTTTTGCCTACTTTCACTACCCGCCCACCTTCTACCGACTGCATATGCACTTCGCGCATGTGGACTCTGCGCCCGATGGGGGTACTCAGGCAGGCAGGGCTTACCTTGCTGAAGATGTCATCGCCAATCTGGAGCAAGACGGTGAATTCTACGCCCGCCGAACCATGCCCATCTTTCTGCGCGAAAACCATCCTTTCCTAGCAGCCATTCGAAAGGCAGCTTCAGCAACAGAAGCGTGAAATGTGTTTTTGATGTCATCTCTAGTTCCTTTCAACCTTTTCTTGTTTACTTTGAACCGCTTTAATGTCTACTGCGCTGTACTACATCTCGTGATTTACTACCTCTGGAAAGTTCGTCGGATTTAGTTAGACAGACAAACAGCGTACACGTTGCGGGTCTAGCACGTCAAAATAATGTCCATCACCAGAGTTTAAACAGTTTATGCAATTCATTCTTGGTGACTTTTCTATATGCGCGCATTCTTTGGGCGTTAAAGAGTCACCTCTTGATCCTGTGAACTGATATATGCGTGGGGGGCACAACCCTGTTTCAGCGTAGGGGAATCCGAGATCGATCCGTTGTTGAGTGCGCAGATCCGTATGCCATCACATAGTTGCTTTGCCGTAGGTGTCCACTATTCTGGACACCCAACCACAGCAGAGCCTGGAACGGCCATTTCTGGTGCAAGACGGTGAGTTGAAGAGGTATCGTACAATGGTGTATATTCCCGATCGAAACCGACAGGGCAACGGGCTCGTGGCCCAGCGGTTAGAGGCGTGGACTTCTAACAAACAGGTCGTGAGTTCGAGCCTCGGATGTTCCACACTTCGGGGGTGGGTATGACTGGCTAACGATGGCTAATAAGCCACAAATGGCCACTCCAGTCTCCCTTGTCTTTGTCGGTAATAACATACTGTCATTCATCCGTTATCTCTGTCGCTGTCAAATCTGTTTGATTGTGCTATCAGTCCTCCCAGAGACGATCCCAAAGTGCAGTCGATCCCTTTTTTCCTTTCGGATTTGCAGCCGAGGAGCACTGCGACGACTGGCAATGCACTCCCCGTCCTACGCGCTCACCATCACGTGTCCACAATTGGTGCGTATGTGTACGGCCCATTTTGCATGCTCACATCATCCGCATTTGACTTGTCTTACGCTCCGTGCATAACCAAGCGCAGCGGGTCACGGCCATCCATCCGGACTGAAATACTCCGCCGTCACCATAGTCACATGTGAAATTGAATAGGACTGGCTAATCTCTTATGTGGACGCAAATGGCGTCTCAGACTGTGCACAATCAGAATGACATTAACGGCAGAGGCATGGGATATTGAAGTGGTCAGTTGGCAGTCTGGGGAGCCATTACTTTTAGCGCGTCGCGATTGGTGCGAGCACGTCAGATTTTTCATGGTGAGGAATGCGCGATGAGGGTGGATTCCCGGGTGTCGGCCACAATCTCTCCTCCTGCACCAGTCGACTGTCCTAGCTCGGTTGGACGCAGAGGCCGAAACTGCATGAATACCTACAACCCCTCTCCCCGCCCCCCTGTACGGCAGTAATTATGCGCTCACGCGGACCGCCCTGCCCGACAAAGACCTTTCCGGGAAGCAAACTGACTCCCCGGTCTTGGTCCAACGCATCCCGTTCTAGAAATAGCGTTTGACGAGACATGAGTCAGTGATTCCTTTTTTGGGACGTTTAATTCAAGTGCTTGATGGGCACCTGGACTTGGGATTGGGACATGGCTGGCTGATGATGATGACGATTGCGTTTCCGTTGTTTTTGTCTCTACCACCCGGCGTTTTTTGGTTTGTTTATAGCCCACCCGAGGTAGGCCCTACGAAGTGGCTCTGGAGAGGGGAAGAGACTGAATATCGTTACCGGCAAAAACAAGGGAGACGAGAATGACCATTTCTGGCTTATTAGCCGTCCTCAGCCAACCATACCCAAGCCCGAGATGTGGAACACCAAGGGCTCGACCCTGCGACCTATTGGTTAGAAGTTCAACGTCCCTAACCACCGAACCGCGGGCTAGTTGTCCTGTCGGTTGCGATCGTGTATGTTAACTACGGTAGGGGGCCATGACCAATCAGATTACGGGAAGTAGGTGGTCAACAGTCACCCAGGGGATTGCATACCGTACTCTAGCCTCTATTTTATCAAACTTGAAAAGTGGAGGCGACTGTTCCGCTTCCAGGTGCGTGCATGAGTAAGGAGGGAAACGAATTGATCATCGGAAACATTTTTTATTTTTCTGAGCTTCCGAACTCGTACAGGCGCCCATTGTTTAAGATACAAGGAACGAAAGTGATAGGGGATGCTAACCAGTCAACGATCAAGCATGCGAGTCTAGAGGTGGCTGCGCAGAGTTCTGTATGCAAACGCCAAATCAATGCATCGATTGAATGAGTTCTCATTCTTCGCCAAGGCTTCAGTCAATTCTCGGCATGTTTTGCTTTCTGCCTAGACGACTATCTCGGTGTCTGCGAAGTTAAACTCATGATCCGTTTCCAGAGTGTGGGCATCCACTTGTGATTATACGTCATTCCGTCGCACAGCCAGCTCATGTGCATATGTGCGCGATCCGAGCATTCATCCAGTCTAACCTGTGTAATTGTAAGGACAGTTTGGGCACGGGATACGATACACTACGCCGGGGTCCCATCCCCGCAACAGCGCGCCGATATCCTTGTCGACGGTCGAACTTCCGGCGGCCTTATTACCTAACAAACGTCATTCACTCACGTTCGGTGATCTAAATCCCGTTCAGTTTTTTCACAATGGTGTTAGTTAAATTAAGTATGTCGGTAATTCTGTTCTCTCTATATGTTGTATAGGACGCAATGGCATACGTCCCTTTTAAGAAAATTCCATGGCATGTAAATTCTGCACATCAGCAGTTTATTTCCAAATGTATATGTGGCACTACATGCTTAACTGAAACGCGACTATCCAGACAATATCGAAGCAACAGTTTCATATCCTTGAGAGAACGAATTTCGTGACCGCTTTAAGTCTTTTATCCGTTCATGAGTTCCTTTTATGAAACGGTGTGGTCGTCCGTGGCCTCCTCCACGTTGACGTTTTTGCTCTTCCCTTCATACCCATGAAAATTGCTGACTCCTCCGAGTTTTCCCCACTCAAAAAGTTGCTCGTCCTGGGTGATGGATGTCATCATCACCATTTCGTGTTTTTTCGTGTTCGTGCTATTGCTGCGTTGATTAAGGGAGCTTTAAAGTAACTCAACTATGACTCTAATGAACCTTTACAATTTGGGTATGTCGGAAGTCGCGACGGTGCGGTTTGTCTGTCTCGCGGCACTGCGCTCTTGCCACTTCTCTTCAACGTCACGTGTCCACCCAACTTCGAATTTTTGTGTCCCGCCATTTTAACAATTTTCCCAGATGACTTACCTAAATTCCTTCTCATCCGTAGCAATATTTGAGCCGCCTGATCGGTCCCCTCAGCTTGTTCGCCTGGAATTATTTCTTAATTTGCTAACCGCTTGCTCCTGCAGCCGCTTCTGCGAGTGATGCGGAGGCCGTTGTTCGACATTTGCACAGTTTCAACGTTTTGGCTCATGGATGGTTCATCTGTCGCAGCGATCTTCGTCCTGTCATCCTCGTCTTCCAATGGCAAAATAGTGTCCAATATCGGGGTTTCGAATTCACAGGTTGGAGTTAATTAAAGTACTACTTCTCTGTCGAATTCTCAGGCTTATAGGGCTGTAAGTCATACCGTCCAAGAGTCCCAGTGACACTAGCCGTTTTCTGTCTTTTTTCCGTTTTGTGGAACAAGGTGGTCGTCCGTGACCTCCTCCGCATCGACTTTTTCGCACTTGTTCTTCAGACCCCATGAAAACTGCTGATTCCTCTGAGTCACTTCCACCCAAAATTTGGGGATGAACGCATCATCACCATTTCGTGCTCTGCATATTCGTGATATTGCCGCGTTGGCTGAGGGATGTCCTCCGGTTTTAAAAGGTCTTTCATTATGAGATTTTTAAGACCGTGCAATGACCATTCATACCGTATCGCGCCTATCCGTTTACCAATGTACCACATAGTCCGCATCCATTGTCAAACTTTGTGAACTCTGTATGGTATCTTCTTAAAAGCGTAGAGGAATATATGATTTTTTTACGCGGAAAGCATGCCCCTCGTAGACTAAAGTCGCTAAAAGCCAATGCAACGGCTGATAGGGCTCAAAATTATTCGAGAATTGGGGAACTTTCCCAAAACCTGAATATACCCTTTCTTCGGGTATACGATGCAAAGACAACGTGATTTTATACCAAACAAGTAAAAGACAACATATTTTTTGCATGTTCTCTATAAAACATATTTGAAGTTATAATATCGCTGAAAAACAATGCGAAAATGCATGCTTCTCAAGTAGCCCTTTTTTAACGAGTGTGTCTTCTACAGGAGGTCAAGAAGAACTACACTTCAGAAGATGAAGATGCGATCACTGGGACAAGAAGTTTATTTGCCTGACGTTTCGGATTCTCACTCGAATCCATCATCAGAGACATTCGCAGATAGAACTACACTCGAAGGCCGACATCCAGGCGAGTCCGAAATATCATAGGATTATGTCGCATGATAATTAATATTTCAAAGCCACCTACAGTAGGTGGGCTAACTCATGAAATGTCAACCGAAATTCCGAAATGCGTTTTTGCTTCGAAAAGGTTAATTAAGTGGGGTTGCAAATGTCATCATCGTGCAACGTAATTCGATAATAATTCAGTTACCTCAGGATGCCGGCTTTCGAACGAACTTCCTTCCGGCTGCATGTAAAAGCTGCACTCTGTAAAAAATGACTACTTATATGGCATGGATTTTTCTCATTGATTTTCGATGCCTCTAAAAGTCAAATTATATTTCATGGAGAACATGAATAAAAATATTCATTCTTTTACTTTTTCGGCTGAAAATCACGTCTTCTTCCAATTTTATACTCGACATATGGGCATTACTCGGTTTTTAAAAAGTTTCTAATTGTGGGACATTTAAATACCGTGAAATAACCGTTCATAAATCGTCATGTTTCTGCATTTACCAATGTGGCTTGTAAAGTTAACAATATGGATCAAATTCACTGCTAAATTTTATGAATCTCATATGGTCCCCCTTTTTTACCGTAGATAAATATGTGGTTTTCCGTACGCGGAAAATATACGGCTTGTAGTTTGGAAACCCTGAATCCAACTGTAACGGTAGAGCGGGTTAAAAATTATTCGGGAATTGGAAAAGTTTTTGAAAACCGAATTCTACCCATCCTTCGAATATAAACCTGGAAGAAGACGTAATTTTCTACCAAATGAGCAGGTGGATGGATTTTTGTACGCATGTTTTCATGAAATATAATTGAATTTTCAAGGACACCGAAAATCAATGAGAGAAATTCATGCCACATAAGTAGTCATTGTTTTACCAAGTGTGGCTTTTGAGTGCAGCTGGAAAGACGTTCTTTCGAAAGCCAACATCCTGAGGTAACTGAAATACTATAGAATTATGTTGCAGGCGGATTAGTTTTACAACCATACTGAATTAATTTTTTCGAAACGAAAACGCATTTTGGAATTTCGGTTGATATTTTATGAGTTAGTCAACCTACTATGAATTCTCCTTCCTTGTCGAAAACGCATTTCAGAATTTTGGCCAACGTTTTATGAGATCGCTCGCTCAGTGTACTTTTCTGCTGCGTTCTCAAGTTTACAGGTCTATAAATTAGACCATCGAATAACCCCTAGTAACATAAGCCGTCGAACCACCACGCAGCCATTTGTCTGTCACACAACGCTTGATAAGCGCATAGTCTACACGCACTAAAGCTGAAACCAGCCAGTGCGTGCTTGAACATCCTTGACTGGTGCGCTTCGAGCCACGACATGTCGTTAGGGCAGCGACGACGGCTGCTAGCAGACTAACGTGCTGCTGCCTCTGGTGCACTCCGCTGTGACCTTGCGGGCACCGCCCACAAAAAGATCGCCTGCAGGTGTACACCTGTGATCAGACTGCCGTGAGTGCCAGCTGGCGTCTGTATCGCCTTCGGGGGTGCAATTCTGCCATGTGTTTTGCAATCTTGCCTCCTCAGGTCGACGTGATAGCTGGAGACGCTCGATCTGATTGGAGGTGATATTTTGCCCCCGGGAACTCGTGGCCCTTCCTTATTCGGCAGGCGCCAGCAGGCAGTGGTATAGAGAAGGAACCCATTTAATTATCAGTAGACTGTGAATTGTGTCATATGGAGTTTTACCTTGGTATGCATTTGCAGGCCGTTGCAGAAATTACACTGCCAACAACGATTACTTCCCATGACGTCACACCTGAACTCAAAGTTCGTTATTTTGTGAAATTTACTATCTATTTATTGTTTCGTTACTACTCTCACTTCCCTTGTCGCACAAAAGCGTAGGATAAGACTTTCGGAATAAATCCAGGCAATTTCTGTGTTTTCTTTCATTTTGTCAGCTTACTGTCCAGCGTGCTGCCCCATCCATAAAGTTCCCTTCACCATAAATCACGTATGGCACGATCCACAGTCTACCGACAGTTAAGTGGGGTCCTTCTGTATACCGTTGCCGCGCCAACGATGCGAGTGTTCTCCCATGCAAATTTGTGCCCATTGTCTAGTGTGTGCATGGCCACCTGGGATAGATGGTCGCGTCTCTTCACCGCTAACTGGTGTTCATGTACACGGGCTGAGACAGAG
>CACRXP010000156.1:103645-126377 GCA_902702965.1 Spirometra erinaceieuropaei
GCTTGATGTATGTAATTACTTACCTAATTTTTTTTCACACTTGCCTTACACATTGTTTTATTTATGACGTTATTGTACCCAAAAGGGAGTTCAAAGGCGCTCGCCTACTTTTCCCTTAATAAATCTGATCTGATCTGATCTCAACTTCAGTCGGGTGCCTGCTTCTTGTACACCGTCCAAGTCTCTGATCCATACAGCAGCGTTCGTAGGATAACAGCCTTGTGCAAATCGAGATTGGTTTTGAGGCGAAGACCTTGGCGATTCCAGACTGTGCACTGCAGATGGCCGAACGCTTGGTTGGCTTTAGGGATCCGGCGGGCCACTTCATCGTCGATCTTAGTGGTGCTCGGGTAGGTGAAGTTATCCACTACTTGCCTTTGGGCGCCGTTTACGTTAACTCGGAGTGCGACATAGGCAGCGTCCGGTGGCGGTGGATGCATGACCACTGTATTCTCCGTGTTGATGACCAGACCGAAGTTGTCGCAGGCAGCAGCCAAAAGGTCCATGCTCCTTTGCATGTCCTCTTCGGAGGTGGCGTTGAGAGTTCGGTCGTCGGCGAACAGAAATTCATGAAGAGTTGTTGTGGATACACGCGACTTAAAGTGCATCCATCGGTGATTGAGAAGTTGACCGTCCGTCCTGTAGACGATGCGGATTGCGGGACGTTCGTCAAGGTAGGCGTCTATCAGCATGACAGAGAACATAAAACTGAAGAGGGTGGGCACGAGGACGCAGCCCTGCCTCACTCCGTTGGTCACTGCGAATGCCTCTGAGACAGCTCCGTTGTCCGTGACGCGCGCCATCATGCCATCGTGGGCTGACGCACCATCTGAGTGAATTGATCGGGATAGCCGAATTTCTGCATAATCTTCCACAGTCCTTCACGATTCACCGTGTTGAAAGCTTTCGTCAGATCCACGAAGTTAGAGTAGAGGTGGATCCATATCTCCTGGCATTTCTCCTGAAGTTGATGAGCGACGAAGCTCATGTCGGTGGTCCCACGATGACGGCGGAAGTTACACTGGCTTTCCGGCAGATGAGCTTGTTCCGAATGATTATTCGGGCGGTTGAAAAGAATGCGAGTAAAATTTTCCCGGTGACGCTCAGCAAGGAGATGCCTCGGTGGTTGTCGCAGAGCTGGCGGTTTCCTTTCCGTCTGTACAGATGCACGATTGTAGCGTTCTTGAAATCCTTTGGGACATCTCCTTGGCTTCACGTCGCCTGAAATAAGGACGTCAAAGGATCCATGAGTTGGGGGCCACCGTACTTGTAGGTCTCAGCAGGGATCGCGTCCGATCCCGATGCTTTTCCGCTGGAGAGCCGCCGCACGACCCCGACGGCTTCGTGGAGAGAGGGCAGTAGACTGAGTTTGGCGTTGATCTCCATTGGAGTTAGATGGGCGAATGCGGCGTCGGAGATGGTGTAGGGGCAATTGAGAACGCCTCTGAAGTGTTCGGCCCATCGTTGTATAATTTTTAGGGTGCTGCTTTCGGTGCTGAGAAGCGGAGAAGTTGTTTTGGTTGGCGGACTGTAGACAGCCTTGGTCATGGAGAAGAAGTCCTTCCATTCGTTGTGGTCCCCGTAACCTTGGATCTCCTCGGTCTTGCGTGCTTTAGAGGAGGTTTTGCGGTTTAGAAAGCCCTGTCATCACCTCAGATTTAAACGAACTAGTAAGTCATCATTGTAAGGAAAATAGTAAGAATCAGAGTTATGGGAGAAGCAACGCTTTAAGTGCCCAAAATACAACCTAAAATTCGAAATAATAAAAATTTCATGTGAGCGCCGTATATTTGTCGAAGATCAACTGTCCCTGACGAAACTGCGGGGCACTATACGAACGGGACATATGAGAATACCTGTCACCCAGGTATGCGTCAGCCAACTGTCACTGACAAGAATTCCTTGTCCTTGAAATCCAACCATGCATGTTCACCTATGAACGCAATCCCTTTGGTAAGGAGCTGATAAATCTGCGCACAAAATCATATGCGTTGTATGTTTCTTATTTTCTTAAGATATTAAGGGGCACTTTATGACACCGCAAGCGAAAAGTGGAAGACGGGCCACGCAACACACGACCGGGTTTCAGTTCAACAAATCCTAATTCAAACCTATAGCTCCGCTTTGCTGCATGCTGCCAGTCGCTGGCCTGATTGTCCTGTTTTTGTTTACATATTTTAAGCTACCGCTACATATTAAGTAGGAAGCAAAATGCAAACTTCCCACTGACTTTATTGCCGCTTTCCAGACTTCTGACGCTGGATCCGGTAACATCTCCAATCGACTCTACTCAGACATGTCATTCGTGTACGAAAGGTATAGAGAGTGAAGTTATTTCAGGAAGGATCTGATGAATAAAATTCTCACCATAAACAAACTGGTGCATTCCAAGTTGTTATAACCCGCCAAAAGCCAGGGCGTTGGAAACTGCTGATGGCCTGGTCCCACCTGTTTTTTTGCCGGCCAGGAGGTTAAGCTCCAATGGTCGCAGTCAAATTATAGCTTCGTGGAAATTCTGCACAATGAATAATTTCAGTCCCCTGCCCTGAAGATTGGTTCATGTGCTGGCGGAACCACACGCTTTTAGCAAAAGAAAACTGGTTTTGTTTCCATAATCGCAACGTCCGCATTCGCCTTTACTCGCCCTGGACACCTTGTCGTTGGAAGAGGGCGATTGCACGAATAAAGAGAGAAACGTGCGATGTGCATAACACGATCGACCACGCAGACCGTGAGGGTATCTCAGTCCAACATTACGGGACAAAATAGAGTGTGCCTTCGCCATCCTACATGGCCTGTGGGAGCCAGTTCCTGCCTTGCTTCTGCGCGCGGAAACACCAACAAGTGTTGGTAATTTTTCTTATTTAAACCTAAATGTTATTCAGTCTGGGGCTCACTAAAACCACCTAATATTATTTTTTTATTAATTTCCGCAAGTTAGGCTCATGAACAAGCATCACCCAACGCTGCAGATCAAGTATTTGTGCTGGTGCGAGAAGGTGAAAATTGACCCACTGGCTCTCTGAAGCAGCCATACCGCGAGGGGGGACAGAGGTCCCAAACAGTTCATGACGTACCGGACTGAAATCGGCTAAGGTACAATGGCGCAGGGGAGCGTAGGCAAAGACGGCGATCCACCTGTGATCGATACTGCGCATTCAGGAAAGCGGTCTGGACGATGACCAGGAAGTCGAGGCACTGGTTTCGCCTCTGTTACCTCAACTTCCCGCGCGTTTTTATCGCCAGACGTCAACGAGGGGACCCCCGTTATGGTCAACGGCTCCCCTGGCAGCGTCTTGGAGGACGCCGAGTTGGTTGCTATACCAAGACAGCGGCGTCAGCAGCGCCCATCGGCTGTTGCTGTCCTATCTCCCTTAACAAAGTCTAAGTTACCTTGTCTGGCGCAGATCCTGGCCCGGTGGGGGGAGAAGTGGCCACAACGACAACAGCCGCAGCAGGCGGAGGAGCCGACGTCGGACTCGACCCTCCGTCCCCCCGCCTCATCAGTGGCACGGAAAGAGGCCAACTCCGCCTCTATGTCAGAGCGTTCTGCGCCGTGCTCCGTCTCAGTCCGCCTTGCGACGACTGTGCATCCGCCAGAAGGACGCGTTCTACTTCTTCCTCCTTTATAAATGTTCGCCCTTGCTCACCTCTTCCACCTCTTCAGTGGTCAACTTGGCGTCTATGGAAGTTCCTAGGGCTTCTCGGTGGAAGGGTGCTGCGTCTTTCCATATGTTCCTAATGTGCAAGAAAGTTTCCAGACACTTGACTACTGGGTTTTGGTAAAGTCGAAGTTTTCGGCTAACCTGTCTTCTATGGTGGATTAATAGCAACAGCGAAATGTCGGTCTGCATGTGAAACGATAGGAGATCTTATGCAGTCTACGACAAAAGAATAAGGAAGGGAAAAGTCATTTATGACATAAACTATTTTTTATAAAGGAGCAAAACGAGAAATGAGTGGGTTTAGAACCTAGTTCAGTTTAACAATGCAAACGTTTGTATCTGAACTGAGGATGAAATCAGTCCACTCGTGAGAATTAAGCTGTGGCTACAATTTCTCCAAAGGAATAAATCGGGGATCTAAGAAGGATCTATATTATTCAGACACAATCCGGCCAGTCAGTTTACTTGGTAAACAAAAATTTTACTATCAGAGCCCTTGCGTGGAACTAGAAATGGCACTGAACCAAACAGACGGTCTCTGCAGACATTTTATCAAGTATTCATACTCCAAGAGTGCAAAAGTCGATAAAGTGGTTCCGCTTGCCAAAAAATATGGCTTGGAGTAGCGCCTGTAACTTCCTAGACTTGGAAGGTAGAAGCCAGTAGACTTCATGAAAATTGAAGTTTCCCGCTATTAATTGATACATAAAATCTACATTAGGAATGCAACTGTGAAAAAGATTCGCTTGAATGTGAGAGTCGCGTTATCTCATTTGGAAGGAGGACGTAATTTTTATACGTGGATATCGGCTTATTGGATAAAAGATTTGCCCTATAGGGTCTGGGTAGTGAGTGGAAGTCCGTTGTTTTGGGAACGATAATTTCTTGGGGTATACCCCTCAAACGGCCCACGGGGTAAATGCGCTAAAACAACACAAAGGCTAAATCGATGTCCAGCGAGCGTCATTGGGAATGTGCACCCACAACAAATGTCAGTATTGGGAATGTGGTGACAAGTCAAGCTGCAGGTTCACGTCGCATCCAGCGGGGTCCGTAGCACCCTCCCGGATATGTTCTTGGATAGATCCTGATCATTCGATTTCTTATAGGCCTTTATAATCAAGTTGCTCTCTATCTGTCTCGGCCTGGCATTAATGCCATCCCCCGCAGTTCCATTAACGTGGAGCGCATGGCAGAACTGCTAAACCTGCCTACTTTCACCGACAGCCTTCAGCAAACTGGTCTTCAGCTCGAGGCCATTCCTCATTTCACCACCCCCGGTACAATCTTGTCTGACGAATCGCGCGGCGCGTCCCGACCCGTAGTGCCAAGCGAGATGAGAGGATATTTTTTGCCACGTTGCACAATCTTGCTTAGCCTGGCATCCTCACTACCCAGCGCCTCGTCAGCGAGCGTTTCGTTTGGCCAAGCATGAACACTGATATCCACCGGTGGACCTGTTCATGTTTGTCCTGTCAGAAGGCCAAAATCCGACGGCACAACATAGCCCCCATTTGCAATTTTCTCGCATTCGACGCACGTTTTGCAGATGTCCATATCGATCTGGTAGGTCCTTTTCCGACATCGCGGCCTTGCAACTACTTACTTACTGTGATGGCCCGATTTACTCGTTGGCCCATTACAACCCCCTTACCTAATATAACTGCAAATTCCGTTGTTCATGCCTTTTTGGAATGCTGGATCTCTCATTATGGTCTCACCTCAACTATTACCACCGATCGAGGTCAACAATTCGAGTTTAGACTTTTCACAGCCTTACCGACCTCCTTGGATGTTTTCACATACGCGCGACATCATACCATCCTTCATCCAACGACTCAGTCGAGAGTTTCCACCGGCAACTCAAAACCTCGCTCCGAGATCATGACAACACTTTCCATTGGAGTGAGCATCTGCCTTTGGTCATGTTCGGTATCCGTACTGCACTCAAGCCCGACTTGGGGTGTTCCGCTGACGCGCCTGTCTACGGTACTACTCTACGGATTCCCAGTGATTTTTTCGGCTACTCTCAAAGCCCAGCCGACTTGGATCCCAGCAATTATGTGCAAAGATTGCGCCAAGCCATGACTCACATTCGAGCCACTCCTCCACGTGCTCCCACAGTAAGTCGTGCATCGACCCGAACTTACTAACATGTTCTGTTGTATTTGTCCGCGTAAATAACGTTCGTCGGCTACTACACCAGTCCTATGACGACCCATTTCGAGTACAATCTCGCACTGATGAGCATTTTACCATTGCTCGTGGAGGTTGCACCGGCGTGGTCTCAGTCGATTGCTTGAACGCGGCTTATACCGAGCCTCTTTCAACTTCCCCAACCGAATAATCTCCACTCGGCACATTGCCGCTTGATACTTCCCAGACTCAACTTACGCCCGATAACCCTGCGTTTTCCCTTAGCTCGCAGAATCCTCCCACTTACGCGCGGTGTTCGTCATGTCCACTTTCCCGGTCGTTACTAACTTGTACAATATGCATAACACTCCCACCTTTTCCTTCTATTAACAACAATTTTTTTGAAATCTGTTATCTTAGGAGGGGGAGTATTGTAGTGACATTTAAGCCCGTGTGGTTTTACTCAGTTACAATACGCATTTTAAAAGAGCGCGACACAACTTCGAATAAGGCACAGAGCAAGCACGTGCATTTTTGCCTGCTGACGACTTTGTTCTTATTTATTAGTTTGTAACTGTTGGGATGATGTTATCTTCGTTTCCTGATAGCCTTCTCACTGCGCCCAACTAATGGGCTTATCACTTACACACCACCGGCTCGGTGGAAACAATCGGATACAGTCCTTACACAACCATACGCTTACATCAAACATAAGCCCGGTCAAGCGCTACGAATATGTCGCACTAAGACCAGTGACTGACTGATTGGGCCTCAACATGCGGTCGTCGAAACCTCTTCGCGTGCCCTCATTGCGCCAAGATGTCCAGCCATCGCATGGGATCACTCAGTCGTGTGCACCTCCGAGGAAGTCTGCGGCAAAACACCGCAGTTCAAACCCTATCGCCCCACGTTGACCCACCACCCTACCTACCCCTGGACAGCCTCCTCCCAGCCTCGCATCGCCCGCCACATATGGGGGGGACATGTTCATTGGGCTAACATGGTATCTGACAGTGAACAAGCCGTGTTTGACAGACAGACGGGCCATTATAGCTCTGTCAGTCACTAGCTGGCTAGTTGGAAGACTCAGAAGACTCAGTAGAGTGGGCTCAAAGTTGGGGGATCCACCACCGCAGCAAATCAATGCGTTTCTCGTTATATTAGAGGTAGTTCATTTAAGTGTCTCGCGGAGCGCCAAAGTTGTAGTTTGAAAGGTTGCCAAACGATGGGAGAACTTGGACCTCATGGTCCGTATTGTGTGGATTGACTGACTGGATGGCTGAGAGTCAGGCTCAATGTTCCCTTCTTGCTTTGATGGAACCCCGACGGGTCTTTAATAAAAAATTATTATTAATATTGCCTTTACGACATTCTCAAGCATGCGAGATCCGAGCCGCCCAGTCGCAGGTAACGATATGTTGAGAGGAGCAGGTCATGCAAGTACCGGATTGTCTCACGACACGTGTTGATCGGGAGGGTCAGAATCCGCCCCATCCCATAAACGCTGCCGCACTCGTGGATGTTATGGCACTCTTCGGCGTGTCCTTTACCTATTGCAATTAATCCCAACGCCAGATCTCTGACAGGCTCGAACGGTTGACTGGTGTATGGTAGTGGGATGCGAGAGTGGCGCTGATACTAGACAATCCAGCTCGACGACAAATAGCGCATTGTTTGCCATAATAATTCAGACTCGTAAAATTTATTACGATGAGCTGAAAGCCGCGACCCAGTAGACTGACAGATGATGGGATATGTCTGTTATTCTCAGGACTAATAATCAGGTTACACTTGCCCTTTTCAAATGTGACCCGTATAGCACCCTCACCGGTGTGAAGTTCTAATCGCGCTTGCAGAAGCCAGGCATATTCTACCCTGAGAAGGTCGTATGTGGCACGCATAAACGGGTTGTTTAGCTTTGTAAGTCATCGTGTCCATGATCACCCCCGGTCGTCTTGACAATTTCTTGACATCAGAACATAGTAGGTGACCAAAGAGAGAGTGCAGTAGATGCTGCGCATTTCTGCCTAACTATACAATGATTCCCACGCAAGTCACAGTCCTGCGCCCACCATTCCGTAAGCATTCCGTCATCATTCACGATGGCCGAACTGTGTGCATGCATGTCGGGTTCCACGCACAGGGCGTCTGTTTAATTTCGATTAATTGTCAGTCGACCGACCATCTCGAGGTGTGATTCGGAGTTGCGATCACAGTGGGCATGGGGTAGAACTGAAGACATATTGCTGGTTGACGGGCGGTAGTAAGAATATTGTTAGGAGTGTTCTCGTTAGTTTTGCTAATGATTGTGCCGATGATCGGCCTATTGGCGACTATTATGAAGATATTTAAGAAACGGAAGTTGAGATTCGTCACCTTGATCATGCACTATATTCGGAGATGTCCGATGAGGTCAATTCGTGCCCTGAATGCCCGCTGTCAATGTGGACTCAATAGGCGGGGTTGTGAGCCTGCATCTTTGGTCTGCAAAGTTAAATATTTTGGGTCTCAATTTTTGCCTTACCAGTTGCAATTTGGTTGGCTTCAATGGTGGCTGCATCATCCTCGCTGCAAATCAAGCTTATCGTCTGATGTTATAAAACATCCACATCAAACCTACCGTGGGACAGATGGTCTCACGGAGATATCCCTGATAATGCTCTTTAGAGTTGACGCGACAGTGTCTCCCACAAGGTTGTCTGGACTCAAATATTCCGATAAACTTCATTTGCGAATACCAGGGACTTTAGAAAATTGGAAGGATGATATGATTTTATAAGGGGCACCCAAGAGAGTACGCGCAAAGGGAGCTAAAATCTAGCGACTAGACTCGTAAGCATATTCTGATAACCGATTGGACGTGTGGTAGTGAATTTGTGGAGCAACACCACCAATCCATACCGAGCTTGACAGGGGTTAGCTCATATAACCTGATTCAGAACGCATGTTTTAGATTTTTTTGTCTCCATGCATATAAAACAACATATATCGCAGTGTGGCAGTAGAAAATTAAGAGCAGGTAGTGACAAGGTGTGGGAGAGGAATGGGTGTTTTCTGGGAAGGCTGAATATTTCAAAGGACTAGATATGATCTGGTAGTGAGATCAGGAATGTGGTATAAACAGGATTCATTTGTGCGTACCTTCTGGAAAGCAACATGACTGGTTTCTATTAGGAATTTTAAGGGCTCGGCTTATGTCAAGATCCTTGGCGGGCTTCGACAAGCCCCTTTTATAAACGTTGCACCGTTTTGGACAAACGTATGGCTACAACATTTGCCGAGACAAGTACCGTTAGTGCAGGGTTTTACAGCGTACCATTGACGCTTCATAAATGGCGCGGAGGTCTTGGTTGACGTTAAGCAAATGGAAGAGTATTTCTGGGGTAGTCAGGAGTCATTGGTTCCGTATATATCCTAAAGTTGGCCAGACTTTCATTGACTGACGAAATCAATTAAAATCTTGATATATTTGCTGACTTTTGTCATTGTGCTCATTCGTCTCTTCCTCTGTGTTCTCTCTGATGTTGCAACATAGATTACTGGTGAGTTTATAGTTTCGTTCACAGTCCTTTTGCAAAGGCTTTGGAAATGTCCCACATTTCTCAGGCGACTGAAGCTGAAAGGGTTTATTCCAAGACTGTGCTTGGTTTAGGAGTGTTATCTGGTCTCATTGGTCCTGTGGTTCCAGGGATCTGTTGTTTATCGGTTGGGTTTGTGCCGCCATGCTCTTTTTGAAAGCGTTTTTTCTTCTTATCATTGTGCTTTCCTCCACCGTCTATTGCCTGAAACAGTGCACCGAACTCTTGCCCGGCCAGTTTACTTGTCTGGAACCGCGCATTGATCCGCTAACACAACAGCCGCAGCACTGTTCAAGAATAAGTGGGCTAGCGGAAAGTAAGCATACTGCTCGTGTATATTTATGATCTAGCTAAATGTACAGTCGCACCGGGGATCGTGTGTAAAGGCTTAATAGACGTGGATGGTTTTCGATTCTTTAAGAAAAACATCACCTGTCTGTGGACGTAAGGCCATCTTTTTCGTCTAGCCTTCATTCAGGAATGGATATAAATACGAAACTGCTCTGCTCCTTTCTATTTTCGGGGGAGTCTTCGGACTTGACCGCTTTTACCTGGGTTACGTCGCTTTAGGTTTGTTCCGTTTGAAAGTTGCATTCATGTCCTCCTAGGCTGTCTGAAGATGTGGACAGTTGGAGGGATGGGTCTTTGGTACTTACTTGATATAATTCTTCTGGTGAACAATGTAAGTAGCTCAAAGCCTCCGAGCTTGCACGACTTCTTCTCTGTCTGATTTGTTGCTTCTCTTCATATGCTCCCTTGATGCGGTTGTGGTCGTGTACCATCATGCCCTCAAGGTTGTCGCGGACAATTCCTCTCCGCGCTTGACGATCTGCGACTGGGGATCTAGTGATCCCTATCTGCTCTCTTTGTCACCCGCGGAGATATTCTACCAGAAATTCAAAATCTAATTCTGTGCTCTGTTTTGAAGTAATAGTCGACTTGGCCACTTCGTCACCTCTAGTTATATAGGGGCATCGGTTTACGACAAAACACCACTGTAATCTCCTCTTGATAGCCTGGACTTTTGTAATGCTGCCAGCAAGCACAGCCTGCCTCAAGCAGGTCGAATTTTGTTTATCTATCCCGACAGATCGTCTCCGGTCAACGGCGGTTGAAAACCTTCTGGTTTTGATTACCCGGCACGTACAGTTCAGTCGTCTCAATAGCAGACCATAAGGGCGTCTTTTATATCCAGGTCTTTACGGCAACGGAAATATGCCCTTGATGGCATTGATATGTTCAGGCAGCCTGTAAGTTTCATCGATTCGAGCGACAGTGCAGTCCGTGTGCTTCCGTCTGGCAACTGCGTCCCGAGTCATTTAAGGGACATTTCTGTATAAGCCTGCAAACTAGGCGACCTTTCCATCCAGAACTACATTCTGGATGTTTTTTTAGCGGAATTCCTATAGGAAGATGCAGGAAGCATAGTAAAGGCCCGTTGGTACCCTTATGTCATAATGCTTTCCGATAGCGTGCTTTGAGAGCGTGGTCTGTCCAGCTTTCCACCGGATATCAAAAATATGATCTACACCTCAAAGTTAACTGACGCACCGCCGTCGTCTTCACCAACGGCAACAGAACTCATGTCATGAAACAAGAAATCAGATTATGCACAGTAAACATCGAGATTAGCGAAACGCGCCTTATTATACGAAAATTTCCTTGTAACTTAGAAACTGTTCTCGAGACCATAACCGTAGTGTCCAAAAATAATTACTGATCTCGAACGAATAGTTACTTTGGTCACTGTGGTAGGGACGGTTACTGGGGCTTTTTAAGTTGATCAGAAGTGATAGCCTTTAGAGAAAAGCGTGAATGTCAAAACATCAAAAGCTGCATCGAACTAACCGACTTGGTTTGTAGAACTGTATTGTGTATGTTCTCTCAGACAAACGAATGATAAGACGAAGTATGCAATATAAGGTTTATGAACTTTTTTACATTATCATCGGGCTAAATATTTTCGAAGAGTTAATATCTAGAAATGTGGTTACCAGTGCTATGTATGGTGTTAGAGAAATTTTTAACAACACACAAGGAAGTGTTAGACAACAATTCCTTTTTCGCGAGGCTTACAGTGCGAGATAAGTTCATCTGATTCAAAATAGTGAAGTTGCCAAAAATGAAACTTACAGGATGGCATACTGAAAAGTCAGCTACGAAAGCCTTGAGCACACTATCCGCTTCCGTAAAGTTTCCCTTTTTTTTACTGGCAACCGTTGTGTCAGTGGATACTCGGCTAAGTTAGCGTACCCAGTCAATTTTCAGAAAAAAAGTTCCTTTATTTCACGATTGTGAAACCTATAGAAAGGTCGTAGTTCATGTTCGCGGAAATTTTTGTCTGCAAGTGACCATCCAGCCCTTACGTGTAAGTTGTCACAATTATGAAAAAAACAATTTCAAAATCTAAATCCCATGTTGAACATGCTTGTGGTCGAATAATTAAAATTGTCTAGTAAGCCTTCTCCTCAAAAAGCGTCATGTTATAGAATTTCGCAAATGGATGCTTGCGCCAACGATATTTTTCCAATACTTTTTTAGAGAGGAAAGCAGAAATTTCTCCGGGCATGCACCTATCTGACTGATACTCGGATTGTTCTGTTATCTTTTGACGAACTCACCATTCATTAACCCTATAGGTATTTGATTTTTGTCCCAAAGTAAATGACGTGACTCCCGTTGCGTCTCTTGCCAAAAAACGGCTTGGCCATTTCGCGGTTATTCAGCAGGTTTATGTCATAAACGTGTACTCCGCAAAAGATAGGCCATATTCTTGCGTGCAACTCAGTGTGGATCAGGAAAAGCATTGTTGTCCCTAGTACCGCCATGTTACTTTTGGTTGTTGATCATTTTACATTTGCGTTTTAGAATCTGCATCCTGCCGATCGTTCCAACCTCACTCACCCATATTACAACCCTGGGATAGTCTATCTCCGTGATAGCAATCTTCTATAGCCCCCTATGAGCTCTCTTCAGCCCAACTCTAAACCAGGCAGCCCAGACATTTACGACTTGCTCAAAATCCCGCCCTCATATTTCTCAGATTTACGTCTACGTTACCTTTCACTGTTGTCTCACCTGACCGGTCAAGACATTCCCTCGGAAATACATCTGTTTGAATTTCCCGACTCGATTTCTGGCCGTTTAAACGTTTGGTGTCCTGATTTCTCGCAAACGCCCAACTCTCCAGAACAGCGCGGTGTTATTTGTTTTAAAGATTTGACAACACCACTGGGTACTGTCCCCCACGCACGTGTCCGGGAGTCCGACGTTGTTGCTGTTCAGTTTGATTTGAAGCATTTTGCCTGAAACTATGGATACCGGTGATAATTCCAACGCGAGCCTGTGTGTTGAACCCAGTCCTCCACGGAAAAGAAGACACGTAGTCTCTGAAGACTGCTCTGAGACCTGTTCCTATAAGCCGGCTAAAATGCAAATTGTTAAGATTCTGCGCAATGATACGCGGGGCAAGTGCATTTGTTTGCACGCCAAGTTCAGCGACTCTCTGAACCAGGACGCCATCGTTGTCCTTCAGAAGAACCCCTTTCCAAATGAGGTGCAGGCACTCTGTGATGCCCATCTGGGACGTCCATTCTCTGAGGGCAAGGAGCACGAGGAGGGGGAGGCCCGTAACGGAGTGGAAGAGAGTCTTGTCTTCCCCGAGTGGAAGGCCGATAGAGTTATGGACAACGACATATACCATCGGCGCCTAGTAAAAGCTGGTTTAGAGGGTCTGAACTCCCTCAGTATGACTGTGATCCATCCTGCGGAGGCACAGCACTTTGCCAAATACTCGGCTTCTAGACGTCGGTTGGTTCTTGAAACTCCGGACATCTACTCCAACGTCATTGTGCCCTTCCTGGCGGCCAGCCCTCGCGACCTAGCATGGGTAGACAACATTCTGAATGGTACGGCTGAAGCCGACAGAGTGCTCTTCGCTGATCCGGACGAATCTCTGGGCTTCACCTTTGTCCTCGACTATCGCTGGGATGGACGCCAGTTGCACGAACTGCACTGTCTGGCGCTGGCTCGATCAACCAGCCTCACCTGTCTGCGGGATCTTAGGGCTTGCCATTTGCCGATGCTGAAGAAGATGTTGTCGGAGGGTCGCCGCGCTCTCGTCGCGAAATATGGTCGCAACAGCGACGGCGGCAGCGACAGCAACAGTGCTACCGAGACGACTAAAGATGAGACGGCGGTGGCGCCGGCAGTCCTCGCCGAGGATCAGATTTTCGCCTACTTTCATTATCCACCCACCTTCTACCGACTGCATATGCACTTCGCGCATGTGGACTCTGCGGCCGACGGGGGCACTCAAGCAGGCAAGGCCTACCTTGCTGAAGATGTCATCGCCAATTTGGAGCGAGACGGTGAATTCTATGCCCGTCGAACCATGCCCATGTTTTTACATGAAAATCATGCATTTCTGGCGGCGATCCGAGAATCGGCTGCAGCGACAGAGGCGGCAACGGCACCCGAGAAGAAGGAGTGAAACCAGCGAGCCCCAAGAAATGACTCACCGGTTCTTCCCTTTGCATGAAATGTGCTTTTGATATCCCCTCTAGTCCCTTTTTTAGCCTTTTCATGTTTCTTGTGAACTTTCTAATGTTATACTTGAATGTATATCGTGCTGTGGTTGTTCTCATGATTTATTATTTCTGGAAACTTCGAGAATTTCAGTCGGATGCGTAAACAGCGAAGCTCTTGCGGACTTCGTGTGTCGAAACAGCGACTGTCAAACGACTTACACGAGTTCATCTACCTGAGAAGTGTGACCCAACAAGCGGTGGGACAATTATTGACGAAGACTCGGTACTCAAACTTGTTATAAATTATCCTGCTAAGCTCCTGGACTGAACTTGGCAGCAGCTAGGGCAAAACGAGCGTTTCGGCCCCTCAAGCCCTTGTCGGAGTGTGTTTCCCATTGTACGAGACTATATGGCCATCAGCAAGTACCAAATCCTGGCTCACCATGCAAGTTTGAACTCGCAGATCCTTTCAGGGTTGACTCTCAACTTCGAAGCATCCTTAGTCGACTCAGTAGGGGGGCGGTTTTCGTGCAATTGCTTGTTGTATGCTGAGCCACAGTTTGGGTTGCACAGGGAGGCCTCTGGATAACTACATATGTTCGAAGCGTCCTCCCCTGTAAGTGCTTAAGGCAGAATAAGGTGCTTTTCGGCAGACGAGTCTGTCGTATTAGTTCCGTCTGGGTGTCAGCTGTATTTTCGGGAACATTCAATTCTGCTTGGAGATCTTTCCGGCGAAATCTAATTTAACCTCGAGCATTTCCGTAAGACGCGTCTTCCTCTATACCAACTAATGTAGACAATATCTCGTTCCTGTAGAATTTTCAGAATTCAACGAGTTTGCCGGGATAAGTTCGTATTTCGGCGTTTCGGGAGCCATACATAGTCCTACGCTCTCGCCGTCACATGTCCACAGTCCATGCATGCACGTGCCGAGGTACTGCATTATCACGCCCAAGAAAGTCACGGCCACCCATGGCGATCAAGAAAGTATGTTACTAACATTGTGACTTGCAGACTTGACGTATACCGGCTGTTACACTCACGACTGGCCCAGCCGACGGATTCGCTTATGTCGCACGCCGCCTGCTCAACTGTGCATACCCCAGCTCTCCTACTGTTCCTCTTCACACTTTTCTAGAAACGAGTCTAAACTCCACATCTTCTAGGTGTCCGTTCTGCAGCGACTGCGCCATCTGCCCATCGGGACTGTGACAGTCAACCCCAAGCGACCCGTCAGTAAAGTCTTGACGTGATCCCGACCCATAGGTACTCCGTAAGGGTTTATTTCAAATAACACGGCTTCCAAGGGTAGTCTGACAAGGAAATGATGTGACAGGTTACTCGATCAACAGGATAAAGACACGAAAAGAGAGGCTTGAGATGACAATCCAAAAGTCAACGGTCTAATAACATCGCGGCGGTAGGTTAAACGGGGGGGGGAGGCTGCGGACGTCGCGACAAAGGAGAAGCAGTCGCGCGTGTTTAAAGGCAGTCAGGCAGCTGACATGGGTAACATAATCTAAGGTGGAAGAGGTGGGCAGGAGGGGGAATTAATGAGAGGGAGAGAAGGAAGTAAAACGTCAGACGGACGGAGCGCTCTCACATGGAGGCGGAGTTTGCCTTCTTCCGCGCTACTGCTGAGACGGGGGGACGGAGGGTCGAATCCGACGTCGGCTCCTCCTCCGCCGCCTGCTGTGGCTGTTGTCGCTGTGGCCACTTCTCCGCCCACCAGGCCAGGATCTGCGCCAAACTAGGTAACTTAAACTTTGGCAAGGGAGGTGGGGCGGCAGTGGCGGCGGCCGATGGGCGCTGTTGACGCCACCGTCTTGGCAGAGCAGCCAACTCTGCGTCCTCCGAGGCGCTGCCGGGGGAGTCATCGACCATTACGGGGGCCTCCTCCTCCTCGTTGGCGGCTGGCGATGGCGACGCGCGAGAGGGTGGGGCGACCGGAGCGTCACCAGTGCCGTCGGCTTCCTCCTCATCATCCAGACCGCTCTCCTGAATGCGCAGTATTGATCGCAGGAGGATGGCAGTGTCCTTGAAGAGAGAATAAGAGGGAGACGGGGTCGTTAGCTTCCATTGACTGGCAAGCAAGCTAGCGCGATTTCATAGAATTCTCAACAACCCCTTGTTTCTATTAAAAGGTTGCTAGAGCCAGTTTTTTCCTAAAATGTCACCGCCAGTCAAGTGTGAGGTGACATGTACCCTGCACCGGTAGCAGAGTTCGTTGCTTGTTTGACGACTCCTTTGCCTGAGGAACACCTTAACAGGCGTTTTAATGTTCATTGGCTGGTTATTGTTCTGTTAATCTGCTCCGTATGGGTGGCAAAGGCCATGAACAGGCAACCAACTGCCAGGCCGAAGTCGGCCAAGTTATGATAGCAACCTGACTTCAGCCTAGTAGGTGGTTGCCTGCTCGTGACCCCTATCACCTATGCGAAGCTTGTTTGCTTCGGGAAGCCAACGGATCGGTGTGCGCCCCTTCCTGGGTGAATATACATATACATGCACGCAGAAGACTGCCAACAAAGACCTCGGTGTGGTTTATTATAAGTCATCGGCCAGCTTTACCCAACCCCAGGTTGAGGGGTAAGTGCGGATTCTTTTGGTTATTAGTCCAACGCTATAAACATTGATTCACGGACTCATCCTGTCGGTTTCAGTCGGGAAGCGTGTTTACCGGTCGGCTTACGAGACATGCGTATCCCTTTGTGCCTTATATGTGCAAACATAGTGGATGTGAAAGCTACATACAAGATTGTGCAATAATTCGGAGACTCTCATTACTAAGAGCCCAAAAATGGCTGAATTGCAGTCTTGTGGACTTGGAAATTCAGTAGAAAGTGAGCACTGCAATTGACTCCCACCTGTGGATTCGGACTCATCGCACTTCGGGGCACAAATGAGATCGGTGTGGAGGTGGCCTCAGACTGCAGTCTCCAAAGGCCAAGCAAGATGAGATCGTCCGAGTAGCCAAGACGGCGAGCATTCTGCACAGGCCAGGTTTGCGGACCCGTAGCAACAAGCATACGGGCAATGGCCGCCAGTCGGTCGGCGAGGTTCCTAACGTACTCCTGTGCCGTCACCGTTGCCGCCGAGGCCAGGTTCTTACGCGTCAGGGGCAGGTCGGAGGAGAGCAGTCGATGCACCTCGAGGAAGAGACAGGGGACAGAGGTGGAGGTACGCTCCACCTGCCGCTGACCGCTAGCACGCAGGGCTTCCGCCACGGCCAGGGCGTTGGCCAGCGCGTAGCGAGCATGACTCAGATCTGCCTGATCGGCGGGCTGCCAGTCGCGCAGACCCAGACCGCAGACGCCACAGACGGTCTCGTCTCCACGGCCCGTGTGGAAGAAGCCGGCGGAGGCAAACTCTGCGGCAGACGGCAGGGGTCTTTCTTTTGGTGTCTTCTGGTGATGACTGTGGTGTTGGCGGTGATCATCATCATCGTCGGCGTTGCCGCTGCTGCTGCTGCTTGAGACGACTAGGGGTCCGAAGGAAGCCACTCGTTGTTTGTACTGAACGGCTTGCGGCGCCCGTGCATAGAGTTGGAGGATGCAGGCTGTGAAAAGGTGGAGAGAAAAGGAGATCATGCAGCTTGTTTCTCTACCAGACATAGACGATTGAGAACAGTGCGTAGCGCTTGTAGGACGGGGTTTGAACGTAACGCCTGATCTCACCTGCGGCTGCCATGACAGGGACACGATGAGGTCGACTCTTGCCTAACATCCTAATTCTAGTCATAGTGGCTCCGCGTTTAACTGCAGCTACGTGCTAAAACTTGGTGGACCAACTCCCAGATTAAACTGACACCATTATTAAAGAAGTCGATGGCCTCGGTGGAATTCAAAGGCGCGACGTTGGTCAGGTGGTCCGGGCCATATTGGATTCTGATAGGCGTTATCGGGGTGCGGTTGCGGGCCCATTTGTCGGCTCACGGTGCTTAAACTCGGACCCCTGCCGCGTCCCGCATTGTTGTCGTTGGTTAAAATCCTGGTCATGTGTTTGTTGTGGACCTGGGGGGTGCGGTGACAAGCCTAGATGCGGGTCCGGCCGTGACAGAAACCTTCACCCTCTCGCGCCCCCGGTCTTGTACATTCCCGATCGCAACCGATAGGACATCAAGCCCGTGACTCAGTAGTTAGAGTCTTGAACTTCCAACTAACAGGTCGCGGGATCGAACCCTAGGTGTCCCACACTTCGAGATTGGGTACGACTGACTGACGACGGCTAACAAGCTAGAAATGGCCATTCTAGTTCCCCTTGCCTTTGTCACAAATACCAAACATAGGTGGGGAGAGGGGAGTGCAGTAGATGCTGTGCAAGTCCAATACCACCATAAATTAATTCACGCAAAAGTTGTCGTACCTGCTCTGACCCTACTGTGGGGCACACGGTGGACATCGTCGTTCACGACGGTCGAACTATCGTTATAAAGTCCTGCCCCTATTGCGGCCGGTTCGAATCCAGCCAAGGTTGCCGAGCCCTTCTATTTTGGGTCATTTCAGTTATTCGAATCTGTCAAAACATCTATTAAACTATTCAATGTCGGAAGTTGCCAGTTCACCGCAAAACGAAACAACCCTGCTCCTTGTAAAACGATTTACGTAGAGTGACTCAATTATGAAGAAGAACATGCTACTTTCTGTGGTCCGGTCGGAGCGTGACTTTGGGTATTTATGGCAGAAGCCGATGAAAGGAGAGACTGTAGTTCAGTTGCTGAGCCTTTGACTCAGGTGTCTGCTTAACGACAGGACTCGGGACACGGTTGGCTGCTGATGATGATTGATGAGTCAGAAATGCCCATCTCAGTCTCCCTCATCTGTCTCAGCATTGACCTCAACATTCCGAATCACTTTTGAAGCAAAGACTACTCTGAGCAAATCAGTGCACGGTTTTAAAATATCCTTTAAGTTGAACTAGTCACCAATAGTCGTTGGACAGGTGTACAGCGTCTTTGTAATGCCCTTATCCTAATGCGGTGTATACGTGTGGCTAAAGGGTACAATCAACCAAGGGCCGACATGTAGTGGCGGCTGACCTACATTGCTACCTCGCTCGACTGTTCCTTTTTTCCGCTTTGGCGTCTACTTAAATATTTGAGTAAAAATGTTCATTACGCCTTTCGAACATGCAGGGGCTTAGAGTCGAGTCCGACTTCTCAACCCCACGCGAATGGCAGTGTCGACCGTACTTAGCAAAAATCCACAGGATGATATGGTCGGCGGAAGTCACACGGTAAGTACCCAACCAAACACTCGGCCAGCAGTCCTGATGTGCGCAGGATGGCGTTCACGTACGGACAAATCGAGTGTGCAGATGAAAGAGCCAGTGGGCCAATCAGAGAGGCCGAGACAGTACCGGACGCCGCCCGCCGTACGCGAACCACCTACGCAGATTAATCGCGTTGTTGAGGGGGAAGCAGCTGAACCAGCGGTTGTGCGTCGGCGATGTCTGATGTATAACAAATAATTAGAGGTTGGCTTGAGACGGTGGGGCACGTTAGCTGTCGAAGAGTTAATTCAGCGGCCGGTGAGATCTAGGTGGCATTAATTGAAGTTCTAAAACAATGTGAGTGTTCTCCTAGGTCAATTTGTGGGACAAATAGCTCCGTCTTTTCACAGCTAACAAATATTCGTGCATACGGGTTGAGACGGATTTCTCAGTTTGGCCACAATAGACGGGATCACAACTGACTTTGTGCGTCAGTTCAAACAGAAAGGTATGCCAAACGGTACAGCCACCCAGGCATCAAAACATTCGTCTGGAGAACCTTCCCATAATTGAAAAACGTTTTTGAGCTCGTATGGAAGAGACCGCAGCCAATCAATGCGAGATGCCAATCAAGGCCATGATTTATTGGCAAAAATAAGGGGTGGTATCGATTTTTTGGCCCTTTTAGAGGTGTTAACTGTTTTGCACATTTGCCACACGTCTGAAGACGACCTGGGGAACCAGTGTCGAAAATCTACAGAATAAACTTCGTTGCGTTTCTCAAAGGACTTATTACTTTCTAATTATATGCATAGATGAGATGGTACCAACAAAGACAAGGGAGACCGGAATGGCCATTTCTGGCTTATTAGCCGTCATCAGCCAGTCATACCCAACCCCAAGTGTGGATCACTTGAGATTCGAACCCGGGATCTTTGGTCGTGGAGTTTGACGCTCTACCATTGCGCCACGGGCCCGTTGTCCTGTCGGTTGTGATCGGGAATATTAATTATGACAGTGGGCGCTCGCCGATCAGATTACGGAACATGTTCGTTCCGTTGTGCCTTTGGGGCTCATACTAGAATTCTCGCAGGCAGTCGCACAGCGCCCACTGTCATAATTAATATTCCCGATCACAACCGACAGGACAACGGGCCCGTGGCTCAATGGTAGAGCGTCAAACTCCACGACTAAAGATCCCGGGTTCGAATCTCAAGTGATCCACACTTGGGGTTGGGTATGACTGGCTGATGACGTCGAATAAGCCAGAAATGGCCATTCCGGTCTCCCTTGTCTTTGTCGGTACTATTAGTCGCTGTGCGACTGCCTGCGAGGGTTCTAGTATGAGCCCCAAGGCACAACGGAACGAGCATGTTCCGTAACCTGATCGGCGAGCGCCCACTGTCGGATATATATATATATATATATATATATGGTTGGGCTCGAGAGAGAGCCCTTAAGGCACAACGGAACGAGTGAGTTCCGTATGAACGATCGGTGAGCGCCCCCTAACATTATATATATATATATAAAAGCAACGTGGGGCATATGGCTTTACAGTACTCTTAAAATGGGTATTAACTACCTGACCAGATGCATGTCTCGCCAATGTTTCTGCTGTCGCATGACGCAGCTGCAAGGGGTTCGGCTACCCATTGCGTCCCCCGGCGCTCTACATGCGGTTTCTGGTACGTGGATTCCAGAGAGATATCAAGCTAATAATTTCAGAAATCATGAAGTGCAGAACGAAGTAAGTGGCCAAGACATGACCTTTTAGGATCCGATCCGAAGTATATAACAGAGCGTACGAACAAGTCAGGTATACAAGGGGTCATAAGGTTCTTTGGTCTAAGAAGTGTTAACCAACCGGTAAAGTGCTCTCTAATTCTGTGCCCCTGGACTGTTTGTTGGGTAATTAATTAAGACCTTTTCATCCCATCGCGGATAAAAGGCGTGAGGCTGCCCGGCTGACGCCTCGCGTTCTTGCGGTCGATTGCATCGGCCCTAATAAATTACTCAACAAACTGTCAGAATGGGCAGAATTATTGGCTGGTTGCTCGGTTACTTGGCAATGCTTCCGCATTTCCGACTGTTTTGTTGTTTAAGTCTCTAATCCAATTGAGGTCTGGTCAAAAATTCAAGGCAAGAGGCACTTCGGAGGAACACATCGAGTTATCGTCACCAAAGGAAGGGGGGGGGGTTTCCGACAGACATAGCCTCGGCAACGATTTTCCCAAAAAAACTTCATCGACGACGAACGGCAAAAACGTCACAAAATCCGCGGTTACTTGCGTGAAGGGGGGGTAGGGGGAGGGCGCCGCGTGGAATTCAAAACGACCTGCCTCCTCGAGGATAACTCTACCGATGAGTAGCCTTCAACGACATGCACACGACGCCCACTTTCGTCCCAACGTCTGCCCCTTGCCGAGGGCACGCGAAAATACCAACAAACGCCATCTCGAAAACCCTTGTTGGTAGAAGAAGGCGTGCGGTGGAATGTGGGCTATAAAAAGTAAGAGAAGTGACTCATTCGCGCAGCCCGCGAACGCAACACGACAACCATCAGGCGGCCGACAATAAAAACAGTATGCGATCGCGTGAAACGAGCTTCCTGTCAGAATCTTAGTTCGGCGTGAGGGGTGGGAGTATAAAATGCCTCCGAGTGACGCCCCTGCAGAGCGGAAAGAGTAGCTTATTCCTGATCCAGTGAACAAGAATCCCAGTGGGCTCTTGGGTGAGTCATTCTTTATTTACCACTAGTGGAAATACCGCTGCTTCCTGCCCTGTTGGATCAACAGTGGCCAGTGTTCGCCAGTTATTTCATCGAAACTCGTTTAATACGAAAATGGTTGAAGGTAAGCTTGTCGTTGATTGGCTGTACGCAGTTGCAGTGATTAATGAATTTTTGTTGTCATCGCTGTCGGAGAAATTTCGCGGTAACGTCGGGAGTTGCACTTCAAGTCTGCGGGACTCGGAGAGTTAGGGGTACGGTTTCTGAAGATTGACGATTTTGCTAAGACATCCATGGAGCTTTTGACAGCATAAAATGTTGTTAACAGGTGACAGCATACAAATATCTTCGAGAATTTAGTTAAATTTAGGTCTTCTAACTCTATAGCCGACTACATCAATACGGTCTGGCTGATCGAGTTCAGCTACATAACTTGAGGGAGTATTTATGCCGGCCAAAATCATGTTCAAGAAATGCCTTCTGTCCATAAGCGCGCTCGAAAGTACAGGTGGTGATTACTAATTTACCACCTAGTCGAAGGAATCCACAAGTGGACTCACCAACCGTAGTTTAGAAATACCTTCGACTTTTAAAAAAAAGTGGTCGAATGAATACACAGACAGAAGGTGGACGTTAGCCGTTATTAAGATCGGGATCAGGCATTTAAAAGGAGATCAGTGAATCCCTTCTCCGCGATGATTAATGTTCCCAATAACAACCAACAGGAAGTGTTCGTGGCTAACTGGAATGGCGCTTGACCTGAGAACGCACAACAATTAGGGAATTCGGGTTCGAATCCCAGGTTCCCCTCAACAAAATCCGGAGCCGGGTAGGGCTGTCTGACGATGGCCGTCCCAGTCTCCCACTGTCTTTGTCGATATT
>CACRXP010000156.1:126509-138068 GCA_902702965.1 Spirometra erinaceieuropaei
ATATCAATAACCTTCTGGTTTCCCACTTGTAACTATCTACGCACTCATTCATCCTCACCCACCTACGGTAAACTTCCTGATTACTGTCTGCGGTAGTTGCTGTCACACAAGTTACAAAACATCGACGAGACTTGGGGAAGTAGAAAATATCTGAAGTTGTCTAACCTCACACCTCAAACGATCTCAGGCGTCATCACTGGGATCGAGACCAGCGATTGGCTGGGTCAAGAATGCTGTTGGTCTTATAAGGGTGCCGCCCGCGTGGCAATTTGCCAGTCTTACAAGGCAATCGCCTTATACTTCTGTCACGGCATTTGGACTTCCGCCTTCAGGAAGGCGCCCATAATAACTGCCTGTTTCCCATCCCAATGCTCCATCTTCATTCATTTCTTCCCCCTCTTTGGACGGCTTCCCAAAGTACGCCTGCCCCGACTGTTGGCGTCGCCTGCCTCCAGTGCCCATTAATGCGGTCGTATTCGCCCGAATGCGTGTCTCGTGCGGTCCGGAACCGATCGGTTTGTTCATGGCCTTACACCACCAGTCAACTATCAGCTGTTTGCGCAGACTCCCACCCCCCCACCCTGGCAGTGAGCGTAGCGCTATGAATAACGCAGCATGCCGACAAAACACTGGTGTCTACTGCCCTAGACAGTCGGATTGCCGTGGCGACGGTGGGGGCGGGAAGGCGGCCAGTCACGTGAGCGCGCTACGCCTAGATAATTGAGTTTTTTCAATGATCCTTCTTGGCCGGGTTCATCCAATAAAATTGGAGACAGCCTCCTAAGCAGACGTCACAAATCTTGAGTGGGAGGGGGGGGGGATTTGGAGGACTGGTTAAGCCTTGATAGTATGTTATTTTATTAACTTCTTGCGGAAACTCTGCCTTCTGCACCCAGACGAGCCAAACGACGGTTCCAGAGCCGCCAGGCCAAACAGTGAACGAACCCAAAGGCGCGTACACAGAGCGAGGCATGATGAATCATCCGACGCAAAAGACTGACGGCAGGCCAGAGGTTTAGTGCTACTACTGTTGGTGTTAGTCTTGGCCATTTCGATTCAGTTTATTCGCCCGTCCTAGAGTACGGATAAACTTGTGAAGACAACCGCAGTCTGTGGGCCCACGAAAGACGCAGAAGTTGTTACTAAATTAAACTGAATTATCGTAACTGGGAGAGGCAGTACAGAAGACGGCAACGGTAGGTTGTAGGACCCCCAACTAACTTGAGCTAGCCGGTGGGTCGCGTCATACGGTAAATAGTGGTAGGGGGAGGGTTTACTGATGGGACAACACACAGAACGGAGAGCAAAAAGGCACAGAACATAGATAAACTCTGCTGAAAGTTTTAGCGTAGGCTGTTATTTGGCAAAGAAAGTGAACGCAATAATTAAAAAATTGGCAAAATGAAATTTCCAAAAAAGTAACGGACTTAGGAAAAAAATAAAATTTCGAACAAGTAGCGGACTTCGAATAAAGCGCCGTCGGTAAATTTACATTTAGTCAGGAAGGGAAGGAAATTTCTAACAACGGGAACGATAAATAATAAGTGGTGATTACAGTAACACTGAACTTGGGGGTATACTTTTGGTGTTGCCACCTACTTGGGGGTATACTTTTGGCGTTGCCACCTACTTGGGGGTCCTATACCCTATCGTTACCCAGAAGACTTGCCCCGGGCGTCTGCCTCAAGTCGGGAGTTTAGTTATTTCCTCAGAAATTATTACCAAGCGGGGGAGGAATCCCACACCCAAATTGGTCACTTCAGTCCTAATCCCAAATAGAAATCTTTCCGAGTTTAAAATGACACCACCCCTGTATATGTGCACGGAAAGGAATACAAGTTCGGCCCAAATAGAAGCCACGCTCCATCAACAGACAGGCGAAAATCGGCGGTAGCTATTACTTCGTCATTCCTCTTGAAGGGCGTTCATAGCTGGATGTTACTTTGCAACCCCCGACGAACCCAAAGAGGAACCGGACGTTCCAAATGCAGGACAGAGCGATCACGTACATGGCCCAGCCATCAGACGCATACAAGACGAGTCAGGTATACGGATGAATCAAGTTCTGGCATTGAATTCAGACGGCAGCGTACCCTCATTTCAGCCATAGAAATTGGGATGGAGCGGGATATGTGGCTAGGAGCTTGGTCGAGTCCATATTGGGAGCCTAGTCGCCTTAGTAAGTACGGTGGCACAACGGTAGATGGCGTAGTCGCAGGTAGGCAGGAACGCGGTCTCCTAGGCGACATTGGTCGTCGTCAGACCGTTGGAGCAGACGGCCCTTGTCCAAAAAACAGGACATGTCGTGACTCTTCTAGCAGAGCTAGCGTAGACTGCCTTAATGATGGAGTGGTTCGCTGTAGCTCTTGGATATGAAGGCGGGTTTCACCACTAAATGCCTCCTTCTAAGTTGAAGGACGGGGCCGGACGGCGAGTGACGCCTCAGCTGGGTGGTGAGTAGCCTGTTACCTTATTGCAGGTGACTGCGCCCGTTCCCCACGCTAGCCAACTGACCGGCTATGACAGTGACTGGGGCCAGGGAATGGAAAGGGAGAGTGAGGGTAATGACTCAGCACACTTTCCTCGCTATAAACAATCTGACGCGCTTGAAGCTATCACGGGGCGCTAAAAGCCGTGGCTTGCATGGTTGCCAACTGACGGGATAACTTGGACCTCGCAGTCGGCCCAGTGTTGTGTGTGTCTGTGTGAAGCGGCCAACAGGTGGTCTGAGAGTCAGGCTGCAATGGCCCCATCATGATGTGGCCTTTATGGCACTCCCACCCCGTGGGATTCGTGCCGGGAGTGGTGATACGCCTAGGGGCGGCTCCGGCCGCGCAAGTCACCTGCGCCCTCTCTCGTCTTCTTGACTATGCCTTGACACCGGGTCCAGGAAGGGGTGCAGTAGATGCTGCGCAAGTCACCGTGTCTCCTCTCTGCCTGCTGTGGAGCACACGGTGGACGTCGTCGAAATCGATGGTCGAGCCGTCATAAGTATCTGACTTACTAGATCGGTATCTGGCCCTGCATGAAGATATTAGTGCTGTGTGCTCTACGACTGTTTAGTAATTAGACCAGGAGCCTGCTTACGTTGAAGGTCGCGCTCCACTGCTCGCAACCTGTGTACGCGCTCAATAGTCAGCGGTTGGGTTACCAGCAGGTCCCGTCTTCTGCCATCTCGGCAGATTATATACGCTGGGTGGGGCTATTGGTGGCAGATGCAAGTGTATTGACAGTCGGCCTGTGATTGAGGAGACGGATAAGCCGAAGGAAGGAGTTATATAGTCCTCCTTCACCTGAATCCTTGTCACCTGAGCCTTGTCAGCGGAAACGGTGTTCTCACTGACTAGGAACATATCGTCGAGTACTCTGTTCCATTGTTCGAGCCAGAAGTCAGCAGTTAATCGCTGCCTTAAAACGGACCTCAGTCCTAGTTAACAGTCCTAGAATGGACAGTTTGGCTGTCTCCTAACTACGTCTGACACCACCAGATACCTCCCAATTAGCATGACGATAGCTGCCTAGACAGTCGCTGGATAACCCGTTTAAAACATTCAGGCCAGGGTTTATGTGATAAACGATGCGCTTGAAAAACCGATAAAGCGTGGCCTTTTAGGGCACACATCGTGACGATATATTGGGTGGGAAGTCTTACTAAGCACGGTTTATGGTCTCGCTCTAATTCAATATATATAGTGACGGCGTTTGGTTATCCCACACCTGGAACTCCAAACATAGGCGATAACGTGGCGGAGCCTATTAATGGTATGCCGCGTGCGTACATGGTGATGGGGGTAGTTACGCATTTACTTCCACGTGGCGAATACTGTGGCAGTGTTACACTACGGATAAGCAAGAATTTGTAGTTGACGGAAAAGCGTCGCAAATTTCAGAACGAATAAATGTTAGGCTTACCCAGGACGAGGGTCGCTGACGAGTGCGATAATTCGTTCTCGTTCTGTACAGTGTCATGGAAAACCTCCAGTAAAAGCGCGCGTAGTTTTTGGAAGGCCATTAATTTCCTAAAGTTGCTGCTGCTGCTTGAAGTTAAACCAGAGTCCGGAGCCAGGCGCAATGTCCCCACCACCACCACCGCCACTACCAAAACTAAAAAGCAAGTGAGCGTTTTTCGGCGCTGACGCGACGGCCCTACGTGTTTATCACGTGACCGCCAATCACCCCACTCGCCGTACGCGCGCAGCGCCCTCGCAGGCTGTCGCTTGTCCGTGTACACACCAGCCAACCCCCGACGTCGGCTTGCCTAGGCCGATGTAGGCTGTGGACCAATCAGGCGGACGCAACTGTCGCCTTTCGCCAGATTTATTGACCAGTCGATTGGTGGATTTCCGGAGACGCTGATTGGACTCTGGTTTGGCGTTATGCCAAACGCTGGTGAGATTGTGCTCGGGGCACGTGGCTCTCCTGTGTCCTTCAAGCGGAGTTTGTTGCCAAAAATTCCCTGCCAAGTTGTCTGTTCACTGATAGCCTTTTTATGTGCTTGGCAAAACAAGAAAAACCTTTGAGGATGCACAAGACACTCAGTCACGCCTATTTAGTCATGCACGTTTCACAACTTACGCGCCTCGGGGGCGAACTCTCTTGAGGGAGTGAGAGAGAGGCCACTTAAATTTTCATCAGGATCAGGGCGATTTTCCGTTGCGAGAGTAGACCATGATCAACATATCGGGGATTTAGCTGCGAGCCACGTTTATGGCCCATGCATAGGAGGAATTATCATCAACCTAGCACATCCCATAGATCACAGACTATATAACCGCACGACTAATTTTATGCATGCCTGAAGAAGTGTACTGCAATCTTTCTGTCTTAGTTTGTAGTCCTGCGAAATTCTGCCAGAAAGGGGAACGAGCATTTTGAAAAAAAAATTTGCAGACGCGCACATGCATACGGTCCGCAGAATTCCTTACCTCTTAAATTATGTCACTTTTATGTCTGTAAACATTCACAGTTTCTACTCGTTTTGGACAAAGCATAAGACAGCGGTCAGAATAAGGTAACAAGTGAGACGTATTTTACGGGAATGGTGGTTATACGGGTTATATGGGTGGGGCCTCACAAAGGAGGGTTAAGAAACCCTGGAAGGAAATCGAGAAAAAGTCGAAAAAATACCACGGAGCATTGCTTGCGGTAAGATAATAAGTGGAAGTTGGCCTCGTAGTTGAAAGAAAGGTAAGAAAAACCTTTAATCAGTGACCGTAGATGGAAAGGGGTAGGTCGCATCGTAATTTTCTCCGTTGGGTGCCCAAAATGACGGGCGGTTTAGTTCAAAGAGTCGCATTCTGCCGAGCTTAGGGCCATCAAAGGTCGTGGCTGCGTTCCGACCAAAGACTCTACCGAACAACGCCTATGTTGATAAATATAGTAGGCAGTTCTCAATAGTAAAACTACTTCGGTCATGTACTTTATCGGCATGATCCTATTTTTTAGCCGTACCTGGTAGGGGTTAGGGATCAGGGTTAGGGGGTTAAGATTGGGGTTACGGGCTAGGGTTAGGGGTTAGGGGCTAGGCTGGGGCTCTACTGCAGGTAGGGCTACGAAATAAGATCCGACCACTATATCTTTGCCCTTGCCTCTTCTCGAGAACGGAGCCCAAGTAAAACATAATGATGGATGGGACATGTTTGTTTTTTTATGAGTGCTCCTTGGTGCATTGCACTTCGGATTTTCTCGTGCTTCCACCGCTCGGTGTTAATATTTCGTCACTGAAACGTTACATGTTTTCGATTAACTAGTTAGTGAACCTCATACTTAACCCTTTCGGGTTTAGACCAAAGCAGTTTTCAGGCATTTCACACTGGGTGGAAGTTCCGTCTAATCAGTTTTTGTTCCCTAACTGGTCCCACATGTGCTCACTTATATACCAGTCCGATCAACAAGCCGGCCACGGAATGGCTCGTATCTCGTTGGCCTTCTTAAGAGATTTCAACAATACTTACTCGATGAAGAGAGGCGTCGTCACCCTGCACTGCAAAATCCCCCGTTCCGCCTGAGCTTATGTGGCAGCTATGCAGTAAGTGTGTGGACTCAGAGGACTTCAATCATCAGACGGAAGGCACCAGAGTGAAGGGTTTATTGTATACAGAACCCGAACTTGTTCTCTCAGGCAGCAGTGGCCACTGGTGAAGCCAGGGCTGGTGTTAACTGCGTCCAATCATACCTGAGAGTCCCCGGGACAGTGGTGGCAGCCGCTTTTGTAGGCTCGCGGGCCAAGCTCAAGTGGTGTCTAATCGGTGTGGGTGTTGCATTTGCCGAGAGGTGGTTTCTCGGTGCTTTAGGTTGTGGTTGCGGCTGCGACTGTGCGGACGCAGGTATGTCCAAGCTGAAGTCGGTCGAGTGCCTTCAGGTCAGCGCGTCTGGAACGACTCTACTTGAATAATCCTTTCAAGTCGAAAACACCTTTTGGGATGTCGGTCAACATTTTACGAGATAGCACGTCTACCGTATATGTGCAGTGCGTAACCGATCTCATGAAATGTTAGCCGAAATTCTTAAATGTGTTTTCGATTAGGAAGGATTACTTAAGGGCGGTTGTAATACTAATTATCTTGCGCCATAATCCTATAATATTTCAGACTCGGTAGGATGTCAGATTTTGAATACACTGCTTTTCACACTTGTAGAAACCGTACTGATGAAAAAATAACTACTTAATTAGCATGCATTTTTCCATTGATTTTCGATGGTCTTACAAATTTAGATATATTCTATAGAAACCACGGATAGAAACATGCTTTCTTTTAGTCGTTTGATAGATAATCACGTTATCTTTGTATTTTATACTCGAAAAAGGAATATAATTAGGTTTCAAAAAAGTTTTCTAATTGCCGAATAATTAGGGGTCTTATCAGTCGGTGCATTAGGGCTTAGTGATTTCATTCTACAACGTGCATGCATTCCGCGCAAAGAAAATCACACAGTCTTTTATGCCTTTAAAAAAATATCATATAGAGTCCATAATATTTTGCAATGGATGCGGGCCATGTTGTACATTTCATGAGGGGCAGTGGTAAACGGACAGGTGCGGTGTTGTATGAATGGACATTGCGCGGTCTTAAAAATTTCATAATTAGAAACTTTTTAAAAGCCTAATTATGCTCCTTTTCGAGTATAAAATATAAAGATAACGTGATTATCTATCCAACGACTGAAAGAAAGCATGCTTTTGTCCGTGGTTTCTGTAGAATATATCTAAATTTGCAAGACCATCGAAAATCAATGGGAAAAATGCATGCTAATTAAGTAGGTATTTTTTTATCGAGTACGGTTTCTACAAGAGTTTGAAAAGCGGTGTATTCAAAAGCTGACATCCTACCGAGTCTGAAATATTATAGGATTATGGCGCAAGATAATTAGTATTACAACCGCCCTTAAGTAATCCTTCCTAATCGAAAACACATTTAAGAATTTCGGCTAACATTTCATGAGATCGGTTACGCACTGCACATATACGGTAGACGTGCTATCTCGTAAAATGTTGACCGACATCCCAAAAGGTGTTTTCGACTTGAAAGGATTATTCAAGTAGGGTTGTGATATTAATTATCGTGAGGCAGAATTTCAAGATATTTTAATCACAACAGAATGTTGCCTTTCGAATGAGCTTCTTTTCGAACGTCTTCAAAAAGAACAGTCTGCAAAAAGGAATAATTAAGAAGCAGTAAATTGTCATATTGCTTTTCGACGCCCTTGTAAAATCTATTTTATTTATAGAAAATGTGCACAGGAATATTTTCTCTTGTGCGCGTTTGATATTAAGTTGAACTTTCATTAAATTTTATATATTCAGAAAAAGTATCTTTTGATTTTCTAGAAAGTTTTCTAATTGTGAGATTTCTTAAGACCCCGGCATGTCCATCCGTACAACACCGCATCAGCGGGATTCTCAATGATACTTCTAAAGTGTACGACCTAATCCATATCCATTACACAATTTTATGAGTACTTTATGATTTCTTCTTAAAAACTTAGAGAAATACGTGATGTTCCTTTGATGGAACGCATACAGCATGTCGCTTTAAAAACCCTTTATGCAAGTTGGGGCAAAAAATATTCGGGAACTGAGAGAAGAAAGAGCAACGGTAGGGCGAAGGAGCCTACTTAACTGTCGGTAGACTGTGGATCGTGTCATATGGGGTTTTATTTTGGCACCCATTTGCAGGCCATTGCAGACATTACACTGCCAACAACAAAAACAATTACTTCCCACGATCTCAAACCCCATTATTTTTGATTTACGCGCTCATTTCCGTTGCCATAGGAAAGCCAACGATAGAACTTTCGTCGGAAATGCCAGCGATTTCTGCCTTTTCTTGCATTTCGTCAGCTTTCTGTCTGGCGCGCTGTCCCACCCGTAAAACCGCCATTCCCGTGTGACGCGATCCACGGTCTACAGACAGTTAATTGGGATCCTTATCTCTACCGCTGTCTGAGAAACTTTTAAAGACCGAAAGACACACACACACACACACTCTCTCTCTCTTCGAGTATAAATTCCGAAGAAGACGTAGATTGCTGTCAAATGGACACAAGAAAAAGTACATCTGTGTACATTTTTCATAAAGTATTATCGAAGTTACAAGACCATCGAAAACCAATTCAAAATGTCATGTTACTTAAGTAGTTGCTTTTTACAGATTGAAGTTTTTGCAGTCGGTCGAAAAGCGGATATTCTGACGTGACCAAAAGCATTTTGTGGTTACTCTGCACGGTAGTTAACATGGCTGACCGGCTCAGACAGTGGCTGGGGTGTGGGAATGGAAAGGGAGAGTGAGATCGACGGCTCAGCGCACTTTCTTCCCACTCTAAACAGTCTGACGCGCTTGAAGCTATAACGATGCGTTAAAAGCCGTGGCTTGGACGGTTACTAACTGACGGGATAACTTGGACCTCGCAGTCGGCCCAGTGTTGTGTGTGTGCTGCAGTTGTGGAGTGGCCGACTAGTGGTCTGAGAGTCAGGCTGCAATGGATCCTTCTTAATGTGGTCTTTATGGCACTCCCACTGCGTGGGATCCGAGCCGGGTGTGGGCGGCACGCCTAGGTGCGGCTTCGGCCGTGCCAGCCTCCATTTTCCTTGTCTTTATTGGTCAAAGAACTCGGTTTTTTATTGGATGGGCCAGGGGACGTGGAGTGGAACGCCAAGGTGCGGGCTCAACCGTGCCATCCACCTGCGCCCTCCCACGCCTCTGGTCTTTTTGACTCTGTCTTGACACCGGGTTCAGGTGGGTGAGGAGAGGGTTCGGTAGATGCTGCGCAAGTCTACTCTCAGTAAAAACTAATTCACGCACAAGTGGACATCGTCGAACTGTCAATTAACATGACGACCATACTTAGGTTAACTTTTCGAATTGAAAGCACATTTCAGAATTTTTGTTGACTTTTTGCGAGATAACACATCCACTGGGGCTTGAACTACCCACAGCAGCACGCAGAGGAAGTCAGGGTGTCAGCAACGTAAATTCGTAAAGTGTATACAGTGAGTGACCGATCTCATGAAATGTTGTCTGAAATTCCAGAATGCGTTTTCGATTAGGAAGGATGACTTGGGCGCTGTTGTAATACTAATTATCCTGCGTCATAATCCTATAATATTTCGGACTCAGCAGCATGTCATCTTTTGAATACAGGGCTTTCAATCTCCTGTGGAAACCGTAATCGGCAAAAAATGACTACTACAACTACAACATAGTTCATATCCTTTGAAAAGATTTATGGACTCTGTATAATATCTTTTTAAAGACATGGAAATATATGTGATTTTCTTTATGCGGGGCGCATGCACCGCGTAGACTGAAATCACTAAGCGCTAATGCAACGACTGATCAGACTCCAAATTATTCGGGAACTATAAAACTTTTTCAAAACCTTACTATTCTTCTTTCTTGAGTATGCAATATCAAGAAGACGTGATTCTCTATCGAACGACTGAAAGAAGGCATATTTTTGTTAGAGTTTCTGTAAAACATATTTGAATTTGCAAGACCATCAAAAATCAGTGGAAAAAACGCACGCTACTTAAGTAGTCATTTTTTTACCGAGTACGGTTTCCACAAGAGATTGAAAAGCCCTGTATTCAAAAGATGACATGCTGCTGAGTCCGAAATATTATAGGATTATGACGCAGGATAATTAGTATTACAACAGCGCCCAAGTAATCCTTCCTAATCGAAAACGCATTTTAGAATTTCAGCCAACTTTTCATGTGATTGGTCACTCACTGTACATCTCGCAGCTTGTTGTACGTGAAAAAAATACGGAAATAACGAATACTTCCTTGTAAATGAAAAAGATAAGCACAATATAACCCCCGGCGTATAAGTCTAAATCGTTCGATATTTCAGTGCGGACACTCGGTTTTTAAATCTGCTAGCATCTGATGTTCACAGGAAGAACCAGATTAATAAATGCGCACACATCCCCGAGTGGGAGACTTATCATCGGGACTTTCGGCCCGTGCCACATCCCAGCGACACTGAAAACTTATCTATGGTAGTATCAATGTTTTTATGGGCTAGTTTTAAAAGCATGCTGCTGGAAACCGAAGAAGGGAGTGTTATATGACCCGTGTTTTGCATTTGCGCACACGCGGAAATCCCTACCGAGTATCCTACTCGCCACCGTGTGAGTGGGTAAAAAAAACATCGCGCGCATCGTCGAGTTAAAATGAACCAACTCGAAGCTCGGAATTCCGGGCACTTGGGAATTAGCTAAGTCTGAGCAGTCAAATTACCACAATCGAAGTTTGTTTTCAGATAGTATGCCATTTCCCCGGTCTGGGCTGAAACTTGGACATCGAAAACTTCGCGCAGTTTTCTGCTTGTCCCACAACAGTTTTGTACTTCCTACATGAAAAAACTAAGTGCTCCCAATGGGCAAACGCGGCTCCATTCGTTCAGTCGAAAGTTAGACTGGTGCTACTGCTTTTACTTCTGCTAATGTTACTACTACTACTACTACTACTACTACTACTACTACTACTACCACTACTACTACTACTACTACTATTGCTGCTACTACTACTATTGCTATTACTACCGGAATTTACCCTGCTCTCGAGTCGAACATTTAGGGGAGACGTACTGTACAACAAGAAAGGATAGGTTTGCACATATCTTCCAGAAAGGAGAAGGTAAGGATAGGTTGCCACCACAGACCACTTCAATTTGCATCTATTCCTTCACTTGCTCCTGTGGAGCAGGTTATATTGGTCGCACGAGTCGGCGCTTATCCAAGAGAATACGAGAACAGCTCCCGGCATGGCTGGAAAAAGGCGAAACTAGGAGCATAAGCAGCGCCATTCTCGTACATTTTGTCGATTCCGGAAATCACGTAGATCCCAATGAAGCGTGTCGTATGATCTATAAGGTCCCATCGAGCTATCCTAAACCACTGGGACAGCGCCTGTTAGCAACAGCGGAGGCGGCCGCCATCAGGTTGCGAAAACCAATCTTGTGCGCACAGAAGAACCACGTTCAGGCTCCGCGCCTACAGTGGTCGAAGGTCGACTAACGGTGCAACTCTCCCCGCCCCTGACACTGACTGCTA
>CACRXP010000156.1:145244-160298 GCA_902702965.1 Spirometra erinaceieuropaei
CACCCAGCCTGTGTTTTAAGGCGAATTTTAACCGATTTATCTTATTACTGACGTGTTTTTACTTCTACGCCCTTCCTATATAATTGTACCGGCCCGACGAGAATTTATCGAAAGCTACGTATGCTCGCCACCTCGTCTTCAAATAAAATTGAATTTATACCCTGTCGACAATTAGACTGATCATTTCCCATGTAAATGTATAGGCCTGATGAGGAATTACCGAAAACATATGTTAGCAAATTGACTTTTCAAAATTGAATTTATTAGGGTATCGAAAATCAGTTCAGAATACACACCATTGAAGAAGTAATCTCAGAAAATATGGTGATTCTAGGAGGCTGGGAATCATGTTTTAGAATTTTAGGCAACTTGAGATACGCCACCTTCTGGACGTCAGCTAAGTAATTTGCTATTTGAAATCAGGTAGTGAAGGTCACGATACAGTGAGAAAAGAGCAGGGTTGTCTGTGCCATGCAGAGGGATGGAAGTGTAGTTGTCGAGGTAGTATAGTCGACAACACGAAGGTCCCCAAATCAGAAGCCAGGAAAGACGAATTGGATTGGACTGCTTTACTAACATGTAAGAACATACAAGAGGTACTGCAAACAGTTGCCACAAACTGTCTCCAGGCCTGTGCCCCCCCATTGAGGTTATTAGCCCTCCAGAGCCTTCCGCTCTGCCTCAGTGCCCGGCAACCAATCAGAGAGGGGGCACAGCGTTGATTAGCTTCGAGCACTCGCGAGGCTATTGACAAGCCTCGCGCTACCCCAGCAGCGAATCGGCAGGGAGCGTGAGGCGCACAGAAGGGCGGCTAGACAAAGCGACGGGGAGCAAGGAGGAGCGGACTGCCACACAGTCGTCCTAGTGGTCTGTGTAACGGTGACAATTCCACCTTCCCGCCGTAGCTTCTTCTTATGGTGCTCTGTCCGATTATTCCAAAGATGTAGTTGTGGCCGTCCATTTCCGCGGTCGTCATTCCCCTTGCCGCCACTTTGTCATATGGTCTGTTTTTCGCCCCACGCGCCCTGTCATTTCACTGCTGCGACCGCACTAGATTTGCGAGAGCTTGACGCCAATCAGCGCGGTTCCTCCACTGACTGGTGGCAATCGGACACACCTCAGACGGAGCAAAGACGCACACAGGCGTTGGGGGCCAAGAACGTCAACGGCGGACACACACGCACAACAGTTCGACCGTCATTACCAACGATGTCCACCGTGCGCTCCATAGCAAGGTGAGGCAGGCACGGTGATCTGTGCGTGAGTTAGTCTATAGTGGTAATGCACTTGCACAGCATCTACTGCGCTCCCTCCTCTTACTCCCCACCTGGACCCGGTGACAAGACAGAGTCAAGAAGACCGGGGGTGGGGGAGGGCATAAGTGGATGACGCGGCCGAGCCCGCACCTTGGCGCTCTATACAGAAAATGACCAGGATTTTAACCAACAACAACAATGGGAGGCCGCAGGTGTCCCAATGTGCGCGACCGATGCCGGCAAATGGGTCTGCTATCCCACCCCGAAGCGTCGGCATTTGTTGTGGCGCTCATTCTGATAACGCCTGCCAGAATCCGATGTAGCTCCCATGTTGGTCCAGCGCATCCACCGTGTGGTTATTTTGCGCGGAAGCACACACTAGCGTTGAAGATAGCTTGAGGCGACTTCTTGATGAGCTCCCTGTAAGCTCCTTCGCATCAGTAAAGCTCATCCCACCTAGTCTGCCATCTCGGGCTTCTGATCTGGGAACCTTCGTGCCGTCGACCATGAGAGCGGTCGGGTCTGCTTCCACTTACAACACAGGCAGCGCGGCAGCTAAGTCCGAATATCGACAATCGCACTGACGTTCTCGGCCTTGGCTTGAGAGAGAGGAAATGCGTCCTTATCGTGATTTACCAATATTCGCCGAGAGAATATCTCACAAAAGACTATATTTCAAAGATGCTAGTTGGGAACGGAATTACGGTGAAGAAAGGATAAACAGCGCACTCAAACCTGTTAGCTCAGACTGGTCGGCCACTCCGTATAAACACACACCAGGCTGACTACAAGGTCTGAGTTGAATCGCCAGTTGGCGCATGCCCCTCACTACAAAACAATCTGTCACGCTCGCATCTATCACGGTGTGCCAAAAGCCTCGGCCTGAAAGGTCGCCAGCTGGAGGGATAACTCGGAGAATTAGTCTGCCATGACTCTTTCTTAATGTGGCATCTGTGGCAGCTCCCCCTCCTCCCCCCCCCCTCAGTTGGGATCCGGGCCACACCCCACCACTTCTCGTTGTGTGAACTCCCTGCCTTTTGTGCGCTGACCAGGGGGGGGGGGTTGTGGTACGCCCAGGCGGGGTTCACGCCGCGCCAGCCAAGTGCGCCCAGTCTCGCACGCCGTCTTCTTGACTCTGTCTTGACACCGGGCTCAGGAGGATGAGGGGAGAGAGAGAGAGAGAGTGCGATAGACACACGCAAAGTCTACTATCACTACAAAATAATTTACGCGTTAATCACCAGCCCTGAGCGTCTCTTAATCGAAAACCCGAAAGGCTTCAACTAGAGAGAGAGAGAGAGAGAGAGAGAGAGAGAGAGAGAGAGAGAGAGAGAGAGAGAGAGAGAGAGAGAGAGAAAACGAACTCCGCGCTAGCATTTGGCGAGCTCAGAGGTGTCCGTCTGTAACGGGCGCGGGTTTCCAAAGAAAAAATTAAAGTGTCCACCCCAGAGAATATAATTATATCGCTGAAAGCAAAGTCTTCTGCCAACACGGTCCTGCGTTCGCAGTTTAATTTGGCAGTAGAGACTTTGACCGGCTAGATGGGGAATGCGAAGAGAAACCCAAAAAAACGCAAAACACGCAGTGTACCTTGAGTGCCAAGATCATCCGGCAAAGTCCTTTGTTGTCAGCGTAAGGGGTTTCTTCTATACAAAACCCAGAGCTGCTGTATCCGACAGCAGTAGTGGCCACTAGCTGTGATGTCAGCCACTTTTGCGGGCTTGTGAGAGCAAGGTGAGAGCCACTGTGTCCGAGTGGTGAGCGTGTTCGTTCGAGTGAAACATGGACAGCTGTGACCGTAATGGGTACGCGTTTTTCCTGGCCGAAGTGGCTAGTCGGGGGACTGCAGGTCAGCGCTTCGAGGGCAAGATGAAGTCGCTTTGCAACAGGAGCCTTCGTTAGGGGATTGAGTTACCTGGAGCTGACCCAGTCTCGCCGAAACATGTATGCTGGCCGGTGTAACGTTGGCGGTCGGTCAAAGCTCACTATGTGTTGAGTATGGTCATTACGAATTACTTCAGCACCTGCTTTGCAAAGGCACGAATCGTTGCTGGGGATCGAACACGAGAATATGGATCCCCCCACTCCCAGCTCCGCGGCGGCCTTTTACTGAATTCCGGAGAGTTCCTGTTTATCTGTCCTGACATCAACCTTAGCCACAACACTTATTTTAACGCCCTGGAATTTAGGACACGACCACCTGTTCGACCCCGCGTTGTTTTTTTCATCAGACTGCGTGGGTTTGAACCCCGCCATGTTGACTTCTCTTTGATGCCGTTCACCAAGCAACATCAAAACAAACTCTTTGTTTCCAGTCTGAATTTAGTGATTATGCGAAAACCCCACATCGAAGTAAGCCGTCGTGTTGTAGTGGCCCCACTCCGGGCGCCTGTCGCAGCTCTGGCTTCCTCGCACGTGTCTGCACGCGCGCAACAAAGTTGCCTGGGGTTCGCCCACCCGACTTTCCAACTGGCCAATCAGATTCAAGGTCGAGTCAGACGTGCCCTGGCTTAAGAAGCTTTAACGCATTCCCTGACGGGACGCTTGAGAGGTCGCTCTCCCGGCGCCGGGGGCGTTTCCCTCCGGCTGCTGTACGGAGTACACAATCCTCCCAACTGACGTCAATCTTCTCTTTCCATTCGGGACCGGGTCTGAAAGTCGTGGTAGACAGCGTCTCGTACTCGACTTAGGCTTGTGCGATAGTGCTATCAGTAGAGGGGCGCTCACCAATCTTTCTTACGGAACTCACTCGTCCCGTTGTGCCTTACGGGCTCTCTCTCGAGCCCCACCGACAGCCGCACAGCGGCGCATGATCTAGGCAGAGTGGAGCGAGTAAGTTCCGTAAGAACGATCGGTGAGCGCCCCCTACCATTGTATATTCCCGATCGAAACGGGCAGGACAACGGACCCGTGGCTCAGTGGTTAGAGGCGTCGGACTTCTAACTACTAGGTCGCGGGATCGAGTCCCAGGTGTTTCACACTTCGGGGTTGGGTATGACTGGCTGACGACGGCTAACAAGCCAGAAATGGCCATTCCAGTCTCCCTAGTCTTTGTCGGTAATAACATAGTGTCATTGCGAACTATCACCGGAAGTAGTCAATAGCAAGACATTTATCCCTGAGATGTAGTGCTGACAAGAGCATAATCAATGGGACCGCTTTTCTGCAGAAGCTGTGTGCTGAATATGGTTTCGCGTTGAACGACCGGGGGAAGAACCATAGGAACAAACGCATGAACATTGCGTTTTCCAGTCTTTCATGCAAATGTCCGCTGTCGATAGGGCATGTAATAAGGGACTCCGCAGTCCCACTTTTTTTAGCTCTAGGCACACGCGCCTATCCGCGGTGCGACCATTTTGTAACGGATCCTAACTAATGTACATGGTTAATTAGGGCAGTTTTCCTGAAGCCGACACTCCCGTCCGTCACATGTTCAAGAGGTTTTATTACTCATATACTTGTTAGTAACATAAAACGGACGAGACATGTGGCCGTCATCCGCGAAGAGCTCAAAAAGTCGTTTTTGAGAAGAAAATATACTTATGAATGTTTTTGCCACATAACTACGCTTTCGACAAACCTACGAAGGAGCCGAAGGCGGAACGTTCAGGTGACACTCGGTGATAAACATTATAAACACCATTGCTGTCATGCATATTGTCTGAGACGTCTTTGCCTGTAAGTTGTGTTTGCCGTCGAAAGTAATATAAGAGGTTGACACCCTAGTTAGCTAGCCGAAAGATGCATGTTTCCAGTTTTTATATAAGCTCTAGCTCGCCTCTCTTTGCGCGGTTTAATTCCAGAGAACGTACCCAAACGCAACCGCAACGCAGGGTTCTTCTGCGCTTACATTCGGGAGCGGCAAAATGCAAAAACAACCCTTTCCACTGCGGAACGTCGTACCATGCATTAAACGGCCTTAGTGAACGGTCCGCCAATGGGAGCCGACGCCCGTCCTGGGCATTCTTACGGCTTACCTGCCCACTACTTCACAGAAGATTACGACTTCTTCAAATGTGGAATGACTTATGAGCCATTTACTAGAATTTTTTATACGTTGGGTTTGTTCCTTTCAAAAGATAGTCGTGTATTTTTTTAACTTTCTGCCCTGTGCCAAGCGCTGAGGACGGTCTCGGAATTATTTCGGCTTCCCAAACATTTCGGTGCCTGCAGCAATTCCAAGCATCTCTGTTTGCAGTCGGCGATGATGAGTGTCTGGGCGCATTCTCGCGCAACGTATGCCACAGCAGGTTGCGACCTCAAGTCCTCAAGTGCGCCAGGCTTTGCGGACGGAAATGAAGATTCATCAGAAGTTGTTAACACTGGGGTCGTACGGGCATGCGTTCTCTGGTCGCTCCCTCACACGCTCCGTGTTAATGACCTGGCAGGAGGGAGGGGGTTGGGGTTCAGGTCAGGTTTCGCGCCCTTTGCGCATGACCTTACGCTCCCTAGAATTATTTAGGGTGCAGATGACGACTTTATTCCAGGAAAGAATGTCAACGTAATTGGAGTGCAGACTGATGCCCGGACTTCAACACTAAGATGGAGTTTCGGTGAAGTCTGGAGTACAAGTTTCTGAGGGTGTTTCTGTGGCCCAATGCTTGACAAGGAATCTGGACACTGCTAGGTGAAGTGGGCCATTATCATTGGGACAAGGGGAGGGGGGATTGACATGGGCTGTGAGTGCTGTTTGTAAATCGGGTACGTGGAGTACACATCACTGCCATGCAGGGGGTTGAAACGGCGTGCAACAGCCATCTTGGGTCGGCGTTGACTAGGAAAAACAGATTGCATGTCTTCTGACAACATAGCGCTGGATTCGCTAGCCGTATAGCCACTGACTCAGCTATAGCTAACACCCGTTAGCCTGGCCTTTGAAGAAGCTTGCTGGTGTCCGGTATACAAACTGAAAGGTTTCTTTGATGTGGACTTGGTTATTCGGGGGTGTTGTTCGGGGATTGGGCTCAAAATCGACCCGTTTTCACCTCTGCCTAACCAGGCCGGTATGTGTTCACGTACTATTTTTTCAGGGGCTTTGTTATACGCCAATAGCTCGTTTAAATGCACCAAAAAACGTAGAATAATGTAAAATATCTGAAATTAGGAGCCGTAAGCTGGCAGAAAAAATTAAAACCGAGGGCATTAGTTAAACATTTCAGGCGGACTGATCGCAGCCAGTGATTACCAATCATGCCGAAAGAGGAAGTATGAAGACTACATCGTTAAATCTGACTCTAAAATTGGCTACGAATGAAGACATAATAAAATTTGACAACTCTGATGGCCTAGCCCCTAATTCTGGAGCTATATATAAAGCCTAACCCTCATCCCAACCATAACCTTTAGCCCTAATCCTTTGACCCTGCGTTGAATGCTAGCCCTAATGGCAACACTTAAGGAGGACGTGAGGGGAGGGGGTGAAATGCAAGGGGGTAAATGAGGTCTACTTAAATGAGTCCAGTAGGTGTTTAATAGAAGTAAAGACTGGATAAGGCCACGTACCCGATCATCACTAAATGCGCGGTCAGTACGTGGATCTACCAGACCTCGGTATGAAAATTCAGCCCAGAACAACAAGCGCACTTGACAGAACGCTCGAACAGGCTGAGGCAATTGGACCCAGATAGACCTATAGTAACTGAGTGTCGGACGAGTCGACATAAAATGTGAAGAAGTTCAAAAAGTATGACCACTAGGCACTAAGAAATCAGTAGTTTATGGTCGACCATGTGGTGCGGAAAATTTTATCAGCGTCAGGATAAATTGTCATCCAGGGTTTTAACATCTTGGAGTCAGGAAGCGGGCTTATCTGATCAATGCATCAGCAGAATCCTGACATGCGCAGATAGTAGCGTGAAAAACAGCTGATTATTGATGCCAAAACAACTGCACTACCCAGGGCGCTTGCGTTCTGTGAGATGGCGACCGACAAGTGAGATGACGTCAATTGTGGATGAGGAGTAACGGGAGGCAGAGAATAGGAAGGGGAGGTAGAAAGAACAGTAGGAGGAGTGGACAACATTGTGATCTTCACCGACACTTGCAAATCAAGTTTCCCAACCGACAGAGTGACAATTTGACCGTCGATTTCGACGATGTCCACTGTGTACTCCACAGCAGAGTGTAAGCAGGGACGGTAATTCGTGCGTGAATTAGTTTATAGTGATATTAGACTAGCACTGCATCACCGTACTCTCTCCTCCCCCCCTCCCCCCATCAGAATTCGGTGTCAAGATTACCGGAGGCAGGAGAGGCTGAAAGTGGCTGGCGGGACCAGGTCCGACTCTAGGCTTACCATTACACCCGGATCGGATCCTACGGAGTCGAAGTGCCATAGCGGTTACATTAAGAAGGAGCCATTGCAGCCTGACTCTCAGTCCACCAACCCACCATTACACAACGACGGAATACAGGTCATGCTAATGCGATCCCGTTTCTTCATATCCTGCGAGCCCGCTCTAAGTTGCCTTACGTGGGCTCATTCACTTATCTAGAGAAGTCACTCTCCCATGAACATAGCTATAGAAGAGAGCACTGATTAAGTAGTGACGCGCTGCGTCATTCGCGGCTTGCGCCGCGGTAAATTGGCTTTCGGCGAAATGAAGTTAGAATAATTCAGGGTATGCATGAGTAATCTCCGGTAGCTAGGCTAAGGAGAGTTAGGAGAGACAAGCCCACCCTGCGAACTGGGAATTAGCTCGGTATTGCACTCAATGCCAAGCAGTACATTAACCTCATCTGAGTAACATTTTCCATTCAAAGACATATCTGGGGACTGCAGCGAAGGGTTTATTGTATTCCCACACCCCAGAGTTCCATTCGTAATTCTCTAAATTCAAGGGTCGTCTCGACCTCAATGAAGTCAGGCATAGCGTGGTGTTATACCGCCATCTTCTCTGGCGGGTAGTTGTGGGTGGGGCTTTGTCGGTGTGAGTGGCGAGTGCATGCGAGTGATGGGTACGACTTTCAGGTGATCGTTGGGTGCGCTTGCGCAGTATCGGGTTCACTCTTTGTTTTTAAACAGCCCGTGATCCGGTGCCGAGAGCCCGACAGCAAGACGTGGGCTCCTCCTTGCTGAGAAGACTCAGAAATTCACTGCGTGAGTTGGCACGTCAGAGACCCTCGCTGCGCTGAAGACAACTTCGTGCGCTCACAGGTATCAGCCGGGCTCAAAAAATCCGAAAGCACGTTGATTCACCAAAGCGACTAGTCCTCACCCGGCAGACCACACACTCTGTTTCCAATTATAGGCACGGTTTGAGGTCAGGAGCGACAGATGCATACTCCGTCATTCTTCAGTGTCATCTCGCCTATCTGCTGGAATCTCCTAGTGTCGGTTAAGTATCTCAGCCGCCCTAAATAACACAGCGCTTGTCAACAAGGGCAGGAGAGATAGGAAGATGAGAATGGTATATTGGTCCACTTTGTCCGTAAAAACAGCTCGATTATGTTTCTGAAGGGCTATAACCTCTTCTTATAATTAAAATGTCATTTCTGTTCCAGACGTAAACCTGAAGAAATACTTTGATGTTCCACATTCCAACCCGTCACAAGGGGTTCAGAAGATAATTTATCCCGGTCAATCAAACGAATCCAACTAAGACGTACCAAAACTTCTGGGGACTTACATACTACTGGTCACGATGTGACTGCCTGAGAAGCATATAGATGGAGAACCGACAGTTCGAACGTCGCATCCGACTATGCCCACCGTATGCACCACAACAGGGTAGGAGCAGGGACGGTGACTTGCGCGGGGTTTATAGTGAGAGTTGACTTGCGCTGCATCTATCACACTCTCTCCTTCCCATACTTGGACCAGGTGTAAAGACAGAGTCAAGAAGACCGGAGGCGGGGAGGGCGCAGGCTGCCAGAGTGAGCGGACTCTCCCTGCCAGTCTGACGAGTGGGACGGCGGGGAGAAGAAGAAGCGGCAGAAAGAGTGAGAGAGAGAGAGATGGTTGTTGTTCCGCTTTTGGCTGTTCCGACCGTGTGCTTTTGTCTGCGGCCACAATCAGCGTACAGACGGCGTGGCTCCCGGCAACTTTTAGGGCACCTTTTCTGGCCCCTTTCCCTTCCGGGGCCGGCAGTGCATCCCTAGATGAGGTTGCGCGGTTATCCCAGACGGCTGCCGACCTCCACTATGGGCCACGACTTTGCGTTAGTGAGAAAAAGATCCGAATTAGCTTGGGACCTGTGGGTTCATTGGTCGCGTAGCCTCCTGCGGTGGTCCAGACGGAGATTCGTCTCGACGATGCCGACTCAAAGATCCATCCGGTTAGCTGAGTCCACAGTACCGTGCGCACAGATGCATACGTGGATACCCTCACCTGGTTTAGCCCGCCGGTCGAGGTAGTTGCCCGGGGTGTGGCCGCTGGACAGAGCCTAGCCTTGAGGAGCCACATGTGAGAGTTGGATGCCAGCAAATGGACGCTAGGCGTAGTCTGCACCTGCAAACAAGGGAGCGACCTACTACGACCATCACGTGAACCCACCGCTGACACCCCAACATCCGGAAATCCTGACAAGTGCATTCGACTTGAAATGATCACATGTGGAGGGTCGTACTGCTGATTGTCGCGCAGCATAATCCCAGAATATTTCAGCCATCCAAGAATACTGGCTTTTGACTTTGCTTATTTTCGGCGGTCTCCAAAAGCTATACTTTGTGAAAAAAACGATCACGCTAGTAGTGAATTTTTCCCATTCATTTTAAATGCTCTTATGCATTCAATTATTTTTTATGCGAGACATGCACAAAAATACTCTCTCTCATACCCATTTGGTAGAGAATCACGTCTTGTACAAATTTCATGCTCAAGGAAAGGATATTTCTTGGTTTTAAGAAACTTCTCAGGGTTCCAAATAATTTCCTGCTCCACCAGCCGTTACACTTGTACCCAGTGCTTCTAAACTACATGCTGTATGCAGTCCGTCAAAAGAATGCCACCCATTCACCTCTGGACCTAGTAAGATGTCCTATGGCACTCATAGAATTGTGCAATGAAAATGGTGGTGGTGGTGGTGGTGGTGGTGGTGGTGGTGGTGGTGGTGGTGGTGACACTGATGAATCTCATCTCTCATCATTGTTCTTCCTGATATATTCGCAAGGGTCGAAAACTATTTCTCCTAGTTTGGACTATTATAACATATAATCCAGACAGCCAGAAGACGAGTGATTCGGGATTTAACTGGTGCGCCAGTTTCCCACTCGACGCCTGCTGTTCGGATTCTTGAGCTACATGGGAGCGTAAACCGCTTGTATGAATAGGGAAAACATATAGAGAAAAATCTTCAAAAGTTCCTCCAACAGAGCCCTTGCTTATGCGGGCGCGCAGATCTGAGGTGTGTGTGAGATATGATTTGGAAGTATCCTTACCTGACTATGTAAAACTATATAAACGTAGTTTCTGGCAGTCCTGCAGTCAGAAGTAGTTAGTTTCAAACAAGTAGCATAAAATGCTCAAGTGCTCCTAATTATCTAACTATAGAATTTTGCAATGAAAATAGCATAAATAACAGGCTGATGCGATGTTGTATGAATAGACATTTCACAGTCTTAAAAAATGCATAATTAGGAACTTTTGGGTCAAAAAGATGACCTTTCATTTGAAGACGACGTAATTTGCAACCAAGTGAGTGCAAGAAAGGATATTTCTGGGCACGATTTCCATGAAGTATAGCGGGGCTAACTCATGAAATGTCGACCGAAATTCCGAAATGCGTTTTCGTCTCGAAAAGATTAATTAAGTAGGATTGTACAACTTATCAGTCTGCAGTATAATTCTATGATAATTCATTTACTACATGACGCTGGCTTTCGAAAGAACTTCCTTCCGGCTGCATACAAAAACTACACTCGTAAAACATGGCTACTTAAGTAGTGCGAATTTTTCACATTGATTCTCGGTGCCCCTAAAGTCCAATTACAGTTAATGGAAAACATGCGTAAAAATATTCATTCTCCTACTCATTCGGTAGGAAATTACGTCTTCTTCCAATTTTATACTTAAATGAAGGGTATAATTCGGTTTTCAAAAACTTTTCTAATTCCCGAATATTTTTAAACCCGCTCTGCTGTCACACTTGCATTCAGGGTTTCCAAACTACAAGCCATCTATTTTCCACGTACGGAAAACCACCCATTTCTCTACGGTAATAAAGGGGGACCATATAGGGTTCATAAAATTTAGTATTGGATTTGATCCATATTGTTAACTTTACAAGTCACATTGGTAAGTGCAGAGATATGACGTTTTATGAGCGGCATTTAAGTCTCAATTGGAAACCTTTTTAAAACTGAATTATGCCACTGCTTCGAGTATAAAATTGAAAGGCGCAATTTACTACCGAATGGACAAAAGAATGAATGTTTTTATGCATGTTTTCCATGAAATATAATTGGACTGTTAGGGACATCGAAAATCAACGAGAAAAATGCATGCTACCTAAGTAACCATTTTTTGCAGGGCGGTTTTTGTATGCAGCCGGCAGGAAGTCTGTTTGAAAGCCAGCATCCTGAGGTAAATGAATTATTATAGAATTATACTGCAGACTGATTAGTTGTGTAACCCTACTTAATTAGTCTTTTCAAAACGAAAACGCATTTCGGAATTTCGGTTGACATTTCATGAGTTAGCCCACATACTGTAAGTGCATCGGAAATAGGTGGAAATTCGCGCTACTTAAGGAGTCAATTTACAAAATCTTTTTAGACGGCAGAGACAGACGTTCATTCAAGGGCCGACATCTCGAAATGATTGGAATATTTCGGGACTGTGCTGCGCAACAATCAGTGCCACAACCCCACTTAGGTAATCTCTTCATACCGAAAGCACGTCCCGGAATTCCGGCCAACACTTCATTTCTAACGTAGGTGATGCTCGAGATCTCGGCTGCCTGGGCAGGAATGCAGTCATTTAATTGTCAGGATGTTTGCTCAGCACTCGCCCGCCCCAACGTCGGTAAACTACCACGAGCAATCCGGTTCTTCCTTGGATACTTTCGATAGCGTACAAAACACCATGTTTACAAGTAAAAAACTAAGGGCGCAGAGAGTAGCTACTCAAGGCCCGATTCATAAAGAGCGGGCCTTGAGTAGCCTCACCTTCCTGTGACCATCTGTCCAATGAAGCCCGCCATTCTTTCGAATCAGACCCGATTTCGACGCATGGGGGAAGTTTGTTACCCAAGTAATTATTAACTCCGTAAGAAACTACGGTCTTCTCCATCAATGTGGAGCCTCTTCCTGCTTACAGGTTATTCGCGGACGCATTTATATACCTACTCCTAGTCAGAAGATTGGTTTAGTCTAGGGGTACCCATGGAATAACTACAGAAACCCCATCTGAAGTAAGTGAAAAAGGAATCATTCTAAGTTCTTGTTTGCCTTGTCCCTACGAAGCAGGCCGCATAGGGTGAAATCGAGACATGCAGAAAGACATAACATTATTTATTAGCCGAAATAGGACTAAAAAACAACAACCGTCAGAAACCAAAGAAAAAAAGCAATCAAGATCACGTTCACTTGATTTACCGGTTATTCACGTGTAATTTGCATCCGGTAACTGTAGTAAAAAAAGTTTAAGACCTAAAAAGGACAAAATGGCGGTCAAAAGTTGTCTATCACAGTCGGCAAGGGAAGAAGACCCAGGCTAGGGTAGGTCCAACATGTCGAACTTCTTGTAGATGGCTTCCGTCACCTCATAGGCCTTCTTCAGGGCAGGAATACCCTGCTTCAGAAGGAAGTCGCGGCAGGCGTCAACAGTGGTGAGTTGACTGTCTGGCGGCTGGGCTGCCACCATGCTTTCTATAAACTGCTGACGGTAAGGAAGAGCGTGGAAGGCCACGTTGACGGCGTTTCGTACGACCCAGGGGTGATGCTTGGCAAGCGTCTCGTCGTACGCAGACTGGGCCAACTCGCAGAGGGTTTTCTCATCGGGTTCTGTGCAGGGCAGAAAAGGCACACATTTAAAGCCCCACTGACACAATTAAGAGGTCAGTTTTGACAATAGCTCATTTACGGACGCTGAGTCCTGCAGCGTCGAGTTAGTGTCTCCTTCAAACACGCTAACGTTTTTGAACTTTACAGTTATGTGGCGCGATTACGTAGTGCCATGCGCAACCTCCGCGCAACGCCCCCTCGGGCGTCACCGGCCAATTCCATCACCCCCCCCCCCGACCTGCATAAGTACGATTTCGTCTTGGTTCGGCATGACGCTGTCCTACGACCACTCCAACCACCCTATGACGGGCCGTATAAAGTCCTTCTTCGATCTGACAAAGATGTTGCCATCAATCGCAACAGCAAGACCGACACAGTCAGCATTGGTCGCGTCAAGCTGGCCTACATCGACGACAGTGACCATTCCTCACCCCAACACTGTACCCCACCGCAGACAGTGATGCCTCCTCCACCTACTGGCGACAGCACGCCTCCGATTCGCCGCACATGATCTGGTCGTTACGTCCACTGGCCCGACAGGCTTGTGGCTAGCTAGCATGCCGACGCCTTCACTTCATTTGGTGTCTGGGGGAGGGGAGTTGTAGCAGCCGCTCTAGTCCCCCTTTTCTCCGGCCCCGTTTTGTCGGTCGATGGCCGCGACAAGCGTTGACAGGCAGCTGACACACGGCCACCCACACCGGCTAGAATTGGGGCTCCTCCGGTCCAGCTGCAGTGACTCCGGGCTGCCCTCACAAACTAGTATCACCTCACGCGCGTCGAACGCTCTGGCTTGATACCCGTGAGGCATTGTGTGCATGCGCCCCTTATTCCTCCCCTAATTTATCCAATCACACGACCAACACTCAGCCAGTCACCCCTCCTGCTGACCCAGACACGCACACCCGCGTAAACAACACACACCGCGACTGACGCTCTCCGTGAACGGACGCTTATCTCTGTTTCAAGCAAACAGCCAACTTACGGCAACATGCCCTGTGTACAGAATAAACTATTCCTCACAGCTCCCTGACTGCTGACATTGGACGAAACGAACTTATTGTGCGTGGTTTAAGTTGATCTCACATCCTTGACCGCCACAGATCTACCGGCGTTCCTCAACAGCCTCAGGCCAGTTTCGCTGTCACTGACCGTATGACCGAAGTCAGGAAGATGGCTGTGGGTGTCAATAGCTAACCTAACCCTATGCTCAGTGCGACTGACGCACATCGAAAACAAGTGCAAAACGTCCATCCCACTCAAGTAGGATGGAAATACTGCACACGTACGGGGAACCGAGCGTGCGGATAGGAATACGGTTACGCAGATGGCTTCGCAAAGGACTTCCAACGAGCGGAGAAGTACGGGCTTGATATTCGTCCCATAGACGGGAAGTGGATTCGGAGGTTGACAGCACCTAAATAAGCATCGGTGTCGGTATTCTGAGACCGCACTCAGCGTGAGTGAAGGCATACGTGACTGCGTCAAAGGCCCGGCCAGTTAGGGAGTTAAGGAAGACTAAACGGAGTGCGCAGACCACTGGAATCATTTACAAAACCGGACAGACGCCACGGGGGTGATCGCACGTTCGCCCTCATGTAGTGTATCGCAATGGGCCATGCTGTAGAGACCCTGAGCCAGAACGGGGGTCGGACTGATTCACGGCATGCGTGAATCAAGCTGGGAAGAGTTCGCACAGGCCAGTAACTACCGCTAGCATGGGGGGGGAATGTATGGCACGCCTTGGCGCAGCGTCATCCACTGCGTCCAATCCCATCACCCGTTGGCAGAGGCTCGGAGTCTACCGGTTCATGGGAGAGAGAGAGAGGAAGAGAGAGAGAGAGAGAGAGAGAGAGAG
>CACRXP010000156.1:161491-174045 GCA_902702965.1 Spirometra erinaceieuropaei
GGAACCAGAATTAATGTGGAAAAGGAAGTAAAAGAGAGCTTCGAGTCTTCCAACCCACAAGTACCCAGTGTTCGCCAGCTGACATCTCTGTGTAGAAGAATTACCGGATGCGACTTGAGGTAACAGTTTCCGGGTGAAAACCCTCTGAACATTTTTGATCTTATAGCGGTCAGAGGCGTTCACTAAACCAAAGAAAGGACAGCAGTATTCGAGGACTAGAAGAACAAACATTTGATAATATCTTAGTTTTATTTCCGGAGGGAAAAAATTATGCGGTATGAGTCCACATATCTGCGCGGCTTTGGCAGAGATTCTATCTGCATGAGATGATAAAGCAAGTTTATTTACATAAGAGGCCATTCCTCTGGAGAAAGCCCATAAATCTAACAGCTTAGGAGTGATGGAAAGCAGTTTATCCCGATCAGCTTCGACCTGCTTTTGCATGCAATCCCAGGAAATGGACAAACGATCGTATGTTGGAGTTGCTCGGGCCAAATTGAGATTTTTGTATACCAATGCTCAAAGTCACGTTTCGAAGATCGACGAACTCAAAGCGACAGAACCAGAACGAATCTCCGACGTAATCACCATAACGGAAACTTGGCTTAATTTAATTTAATTTATTAAATGCCAGTTTACAGGCATTGTCAAGGGAAGCGATTAAACACAAATCCGACCAGCAGTAAGAAAAACTCCTGAGGCAAAGAAATAAAAATATAGTTGATGGTGGTTTTCATGGTTTGGAGGGCTCAGGAGAAAAAAATTGCTGGTGGTAGATTTTCGACCGTCAAGAAGGGGGGGGGGGAGGGGGTTGCACGGTATCGGAGATTATCAGACGTCAATTCCTTTCATGAAGTTGGGGATAGTCAAAGTGGAGGCGTTGAGGAACAGCTGGTGAGACCGGCCATAGTGTAAAGATACCACAAACGCCATCGCTACGGTAGGGTCGATCAGTGGATTCAGAACCCAAAATTTGAGGAAGCTTTTCTGAATGCAAAAATCGAGTAATAGTTCTCTTAAATAAAGGATAATTTTGCAGAGTTTTCACACTCATTGGTAGTTTATTCCAAATAGCAATTGCATTTACAGAATAGAACCGACGATATTTAACAGTACGTGCCAGAGGAAGAAATAAGAAGACCTCACGGTGACTGTTACGTCGTGGGTGGATATGATGTCTCAAAGAGGTGTGTGGGTTAAATGTGTGATTATATAAGAGTTTAAATAGCAAAAATAGTCCCTTTTGTAATCTACGGAACCATAAAGGATCGAGGCCTGTAAGCCGGCAACGTTCTTGGTAAGACAAATGTCGGTGTTCCGCGGCTAAAATTCTCTTGGTAAAAAAGTGTTGAACAGATTCTATTTTATTCCGCTCAGTAGCACGCATGAGGCTAAATAAAAACGAACAGTATTCCAAACCAGGTCTAACGTACATGTTGTAAAGGCGCATTATAATGTCCCTAGTTTTAAAATTTCGGAGGATAAACCCGGTCGTTCTACGTGCTTTGGAGACTATCAAGGCACAGTGCTCCGAGAGATTGAGACTCTTCGAGTATGATACGCCCAAATCCTTTATTACCCCTGGCACATTTATGGCGTGACCTTCAATACTTAGTTGAGGTTGGTGGTCGGCGCCAACCACCATGACTGAGCACTTATGCCAAGAAAGAGAAAGGCGCCATGTGCGGCACCACTGGGCGAAAGCCTGTAGATCGCTTTTTAGGAGAACAAGCACGATGTCATGATCTGCCGGCTTATATCGATATGCAACTTTAAGATAATCGGCATACATGAAACGCTTACCATTCTGAAATAAATCGGGTACATCATTAACGAAAAGGCAAAATAAAAGCGGTCCGAGTACACTACCCTGGATGACTCCACTCCTCACAAGTGTGGGGTTGGAGATGGTGTTGAAAATCTTAACTCGTTGTTTACGAGTGCCCAGGTAAGAGGATATAAAATTCAAAAGTTTGCCACCTATTCCGAAAGAGGACAGTTTCAAGAGAAGAAGAGCATAGTCAACACGATCAAAAGCCTTAGTGAAATCGAAATATACTGTGTAAAGTGCAAAACCATTGTTCCTAGATTGGAGAACATAGTCAAAGAAAGAGAGTTGACAGGTGTCACAAGATCGAGCTTTGAGGAATCCCTGCTGAGCAGCTCTCAGTAGGTTATTAATTGTTAAGTGACGCATCATCTTATCCTTGATAAATGTCTCTAAGATCTTCGAAACTGCAGGGAGGGTTTTTATTGGCCGAAAGTCATCAAATGATGTAGATTTGTCGTGCTTAGGAATGGGCAGAATGTGTGATTCCTTCCAAAAGGTAGGATAGGTTTCAGTTTCAAGAGCAAGATTAAATATCTTGCATAAGAGGGATGGGAAGATCGTGTTTGCATCGGCTTTTAAAATGCTTACTGTGACACCATCAGGTCCTCAACTATAAGATTGACGAAAACGCCGAATCGCAACAGTCACATCCCACAGAGTGAAAGTTATAGTTTCAAGAACTGCCCCGGTCAATGGCTGGATGGTCGGAAGCGGAGTGGTCGAGTCGTCAATGAACGTTTTGGACAGGAAATCATTGAAGCTATCAGCGGTTAACTGGGCATCAACTATGGAACTTCCGAGATCGTCTCGGAGGATGGGATGCTGCGTCTTTCTATGAGTTCGTATTTTTCTAGAGAAATGTTTCCAGACATTTATCGAATGGTTTTCAGTAAAGTGGACCTCTTCGGCTAGCTGTTTTTCTTCTGACAATCTCTTAGCTCGATCAAAAATATCACAAATCAAGGGCAGAACAGAAACATCGTTCTGCAGATGGAAACGACGATAAAGCCTGCGCAATCTGCGACGAAAGGGTAAGGGTTTGAAAACCTCATCCCCAACATTAAATTAAATTAAATTAAATTTAATTAAATGCCAGTTTACAGGCATTGTCAAGGGAAGCGATTAAACACAAATCCGTCCAGCAGTGAAAAAAAAAACTCCTGAGCTTAAGGCATAAAAATATAGGTGATGGTGGTTTTTGTGGTTTGGAGGGCTCAGGAGAAAAAAAAACTGTCGGCGGTGGTAGAATATCGACCGTCAAGAAGGGGGGAGGTTGCACGGTATCGGAGATTATTGGACGTCAAATTCCTTTCATGAAGTTGGGGATAGTCAAAGTAGAGGCGTTGAGGAACAGCTGGTGAGACCGGCCATAGTGTTCAGAGACCACAAACGCCATCGCTACGGTACAGTCGATCAGTAGATTCAGCACTCAAAATTTGTGGGAGCTTTTCTGAATGCAAAAATCGAGTAATAGTTCTCTTAAATAAAGTAAAATTTTGCAGAGTTTTCACACTCATGGGTAGTTTATTCCAAATAGCAATTAATAATTTTCTTACGGGGGACAAAACGAGAAATAAGCGGATCCAAAATTTCGTACAGATTTGCAGTGCAAACATTTACATCCGAACTAAGGAAGAAATCAGTCCAGTCGTAGGAATTAAGGTGTGTTAATAATTCGGTTGAGCGAGTTGATCGGAAATTGCGGAAAAAGTTTTACTTTGGGGACGACGTTTTGTCAACCTCGAATTCCAACGTTGAAACAGCTGTCATGGTCTGAACCCCGAGTGGGCCTAGGGATGATACTGACGATGGCATGCAGCCTCTACAGAAAATAAGGTCAAGTATGCTTCAGCCTCGGGTGGGAAAATCGACAACCTGATTCCACATCCCAACATCCACAGACTCAAGAAAGTCTTCGAACCTTCTGGGGCCTGAAGGCGGAGACCAGCGGACTTCAGGGAGATTAAAGTCAACCGTAACCAATTGACACTTAAAGCTTGAGTCGGCCGCAGCATGAAATGCTGAGAGTAAACGATCAAAATTGTCGTTGGCGTTGGGAGGACGATAGACGCAGCCAACGAGTAAGGAGAACTTATTTTTTAGTGCAACCTGGAGCCAGCGGCTGCCTTCTACTGCGGAAAAATGCGGGATGTCCAGCGGCAAAAATGTAAGTGTTTGCTTAACGTAGACGCAGCTGCCCCCATCACGGCTATCTTGGCGATCATTTCGGATGCAATTATAGCCTAGAAGAGAGAGAGTTCGGAGTCAGCTACGGAGGCTGATGCCCACGTCTTAGTTACTAAAACAATATCAGGACAATGGACGAACACCTGAGTCTGAAGCAAAGGAATCTTATTAAGCAAGGATCTGGCATTTAAAACAAAAGTTTGATGGGAAAGGCTGTTAGTTTCTGAGGGAGGTGGGCTGCATCGTCCAGTTCTGGGCTGCCCACGGAGCAAGCTGTCCGGATGCAACCATCCGGTTCTGCAAATATTTTGTGGCATCGAAAAATTCTGACGTGGATAAAAAGGGGTAGGGCTTGGGGAAGGGAATGACGGGCAGGTAAACTGGTAACCATTGTCAACTAACTTATTTTCAGCTGAAAATCCGCGGGACAGACTCTGCAACACATTCCCGCCGGAACGAAACTGAGGATTGGACGAGTTAACTGATTCAGTATGGATATTAGCATGAGGAATACATTGGTAGAACGGTCGTGGTGGAAACAAGTTAGGGAGTGGGGGACGCATTGTTTCCATTGGATCAGGAGTTTTATTAAACGGCGGGAAAACCGGCATATTCGGCCTAACTGCCTCGATATGAGGACTGCTGGACAGTTGTGAATACGCTACGTTTTGAGTCGGGGTATTTGAGGCACTGTTAGCCGATTGTGGAGGAAAAGATTTTATAATGGTACTCGATTTATCGGGTATCCGAATGGCTCAGACAGCAATTGGATATGCCTTTAACTTGGACACATGCTTAGGCTTACTAGGGGTTGCTGAGGGAGTCGATAGAGGCGTGTTTATACCAGGCGTGATGGTGTGTTTAAAGAGCTCAGCATTAAAAGTAGTCGAATTCCCTACGGAATTGACTATGCCGTGATGTGCAGATGCCGCAGATGGTGTTGTAGAGGACTTATTCAGACTGACAGTAGGTGTCATTATCTTGGTGTTGGTTTTTGCCGATTTTAATTTAGTCAGTCTTTGCTGCAGGGGTGTGAGGTCTGGCGAAACGGAGCAGCGCCATTTACGGCAGAAGTCTCTAGTCATCTCCCTACTCGACAAGATAAAATCGACTTCTATCATGGAGAAAAGGGTAACTAGTATCGGCGCATTACGACTAAGCGAGCGAAGTCGCTTAGCTTGTGCGACACTAAAACTCAAGCCACAACATTGTAGGAATAAATGCGCTCCCTCCATAGCAGATAAGTGGCTCGGAATGTTTCGCAATACGAAATTATGCTTGCGTTTAATTCGTTCCTCAGTTTCCGAACTTATTACCCCAATAAGTTTAAAAGCTTGTTCAAGCACTTTTTCAGAATTGCTGTTTATGTCTCCATAAATCAGCTGATCGATTATTTCGCCGGCTGATGGCCTGCTACGACTAGCAGAGGCGTATTTTTGGACGACTGAAAGGTCAAGAGGTTCTACATGTACTAAAGGGATTTGTGAGTTAATCAGATCTGCAGACGGCGAAGAACATACGCTGGTACCTACTATGTCTTCAGTCACGATTTTAGCACCCAGAGACGGTGGGGAGGCCGCAAGCTTTCGCCTTTTAGCACGCGCTCTGCGGGGCATTACAGACAAGATAAGTTTTTCGTTACAGAAGAAGAATCAAAACTTTGCCAACGTATGGAAAGGCGCACTGAATAGCAAGCACTATTGTTATTTGACTACGAAAACTGGAAAGACATAGTAGGGAAAGAAGTCACTGCAAAGGTTTTTTTACAAAATACGACTATTTTGCTAGACTGTCAAACAAAACTGGGAAAAATTTTACCTTATATTGAAAGGTGACTTTTAAATGGGACTCAAGTAAAAAACAGGCATTAATTGCTTAAGAATATCCAGATAAATGCAAAGCTTCACTTATCTTTGAAATTGAGCTGCGAACCTTGACCTTAACAAAAACAAAATTCTAGCTCTTCGACTTATCCGATTATCACAGAGTCAGTTAAAACTAGCCCCTTTAAACCTCCCCCAAGAAGCAAGGATTGTTAAAATGCGGCAGCCAAATTTACTAAGGAGCTTGATCTTAACAATAGAGATGAGCCAGTCCTTGAAGCACAACCGACTCTCAGCACTCCGAATGGTGATTTATTTAATAACCCTATATCGAATTCATCACGTTTCCCGCGCCTAGCCAATCAGGTATAGATAGATAGATAATTTTTATTAAAGACCCGTCGGGGTCCCATCAAAGCAAGTTAAAATAAATTTGCATGCGAGTTTTAGACGAGGTAGGCTGAATCTTTACAAAATGCAATTCATAGTTTCTGAATTAGAAGTCCATTGAGAAACATGATGATTGAGGGGTGAAAAAAAACTCCTCGGAAAAAGTTAAAAATGATTGGATTAATTTTACAGGAGAAAAAAACCCCTCTTTAAAAATAATTACAGAAAAAAGCGAGCAGGACTGGCCTGTAGGTGGCGGTATATAACGGAATGTTTTCGGTCATCGTCAGGGTATCAATAAATGTCCGCCTTGATGGGTACGAATGTGGGTCAGACAGGACTGGCTTGCAAATGGCATTGTATACGGGATTCACAATTGAGATCGTCTGGGCCGGATTGGTACGCCGCGTCAAAGAGGCCAGACGAGAGGAACCGAGATGCGATCGGCCACAGCACGCTTCGAGCTCAGCCGAGCAGTGAGGAAGGGAGGTACGACCGAACTACTAAAAGACAGTGAATACTGAGGGTTCCACCGTGAGCGTCGACAGACCGCATGAGGTCGGAATGCGGGAGATGACATCAAAAACTGCGAAAATTGTCGCTATGGGGGAAGGATAGCGATGGATTTAGAAACCAATTAAAAACAGGGGTTTCTAATGATATAATTAAGAGTTACCACTTAATCTACCACTAAATCCCAGGAGGACCCTTCTCGAAGTCAAGAACCTGAGTGTTCGGGAATGAGACCGTTAACAGTGCCTTTATGCTTTCCGGTGTAAGATGGTTGCGTAATTTCGACTTGAATATCAGTAACCTAGGCGATAATCTAATTTCAGGCGGAAGATTATTCCAAAGGAAGGCATATTTGGAAGCAAAGAAGAGGGAGCGCTTAGATGTAGTACAAAGAGGCGGCGGAATCACCATGCAGGAGTTGCGCGTGGCATAAGACCGATCTCTCGGAGTGAGAGTGTCAATGTGCGGAAGACTGGAGATAGAGTTGATGCGAAAAAGGAAGCAAAGGCCAGCTTCGAGTCTTCTAACCCACAAAAACTTCATCTTCGCCAGCTGACATCTCTGAGTATAAGAAATACTGGACGAAGCTTGAGAGAACAGTTTCCGAGTGAAAACCCTCAGAACATTTTCGATTTTATTACGGTCGCAGGCGCTAATTAAACCGAAGAAAGGACAGCAATATTCGAGGACTGGAAGAACAAACATTTGATAAAGTCTAAGCTTCATTTCCGGAAGGAAAAAATTATGCGATATGAATCCACATATCTGCGCGGATTTGGCAAAGATTCTATCTGCATGAGGTGATAAAGCAAGTTTATTTGTATAACTTAGACCTAGGTCCTTTATGGTGAGGCATTCTGAGAGGTATGTCCTTGCAGGTTACATCAAATAAGCTAGATGATAGTTCGGAGTGATCTTTACCTGTTCCTTTCTAGAATTCTCAATTTAACGTAAAAACCTCAGTTGTGAAGCCCTCTTACATACCAGCCTGCAAAATGCAAGTATATAGCATTGCGGATAATATTTCCAGCCCCCTTGCTAGTCTGACACCCCAAATAATAAAGACCTTTCCTGATGTTAACTGTTTCTCGAAACCCTTACGTCCGCTACCTAACATAAACTACCCCACATATTTTGTTCAAAATTTACAAAGTCCTACTTTTATGCCTCCTATTTTTCCAACCCATCAAAACAGCTTTCCTCTTCATGGATCCTCATCAAATGTTTTTCCACGTAATACTGCATCTCTGGTTAGTGGTAATTAACCCACAAATTTTAGACCACAGCAACTATGTCCTCCACCAATTACTTCGTCCCAACAGCTTACATTTCCACCATCGGCTCTTCCTTTTTTATAAGTAGCAATGAGCGGAACCTACATATTAGGAATACGCTCAGTATTGCCTCTTTCTTAACGCAATATCTGTCGTGCAAAAGATAGCACAACTAAGAAGTGTAGCTGTTGATTTTGTCACAGACGTATTGTGCATTACAGATCCTTGGGCTCACTCTCTAATTTCAGACTCGGCACTCAATATAGATAGCCTCAGTTTATACCGCCAGGATCGGGCCGAAAGACGCGGCGGTGGATGACTTCTTAACATAAGAGCCTCACTTGTACAATAGCATTATGACTTGAGCATTTCCTCCTTCTCTAGAAATTTATGCTTCGCTTCGGTAATCCTTCCGAAAAATAGGAAAGCCTTAGTCAGATGTGTATATAATTGTCCTTGTTACTCCGCAAATGAAGGCCAACTGTGCGAACTCTTTGAAAAAATTGCAGAAACCTCTTTCGATGTCAAGATAATCGTAGGCGATTTTAATTTGCCAGAAATATACTGGCACACACATACCTCTTCTCCTAAATTCCAGAAGCTGCTTGACACCATTTACTTTTCAATCTTATCTCAATTAGTCCACTTTTCGACCAGAAACGATTGTGTATTAGAGTAGATTTTTACTAATGGCATTCAATTCAATTCAATTCAATTATTTTTATTAAAGACCCGTCGGGGTCCCATCAAAGCAAGTAAAAATAAATTAACATGCGAATTTTAGATGAGGTAGGCAAAATCTGTACAAAGTGCAATACATAGTTTTTGAGATTAGATGTCCATTAAGCAAAATAATAAACGAGGGGTGAAAAAAAACTCCAAAGCAAAATTTGAAAATGATTGTAGTAATTTAACAGGAGAACAAAAAACCCCTCAAAAAATAGCATCAGAAAAATGCAGGAAGGACTGGCCTGCATGTGGCGGTACAGAATGGAATATAGTGGGACATCAACATGGCCGAAATAAATGTCAGCTGTATATGGCATTGTGTAACGGATTTCATAAAAAGGTACGTGGGCGGGTCGGTCAGGACTGGCCTGTATCGCCTTGAATAAGAAAAATAAGTAAGTGGCGAAATTGAAAACCAGTCTCGAGCTGATAGGAACCCAGATGCGGTCGGTTTCATTCAACCGAGTCCATCCGAGCATGGGATTTCCATCTTGACCTTTTTGCCAGTGATCATGCATTATTCCATCAACGCATTCCAGTTGCCATTTCCGCAGAGCCAACAGTACAACGTAGTTTTTTTTAACTTCGTTAATATTAACAAGGAATAAGTAGATAACTTGACAAGCACTCTTGATTGGCGTAATTTTTTTCAAATAATGACCTAATTTTTTTCAACAATTTATTACAATCCGTAACATAAGTTCTTCTCAACCTTATTCCTCGGAAGATGTACAAATCGACTGCTGATTCCACCGCCGTCCCATGCTTTCTTAAAAACAGGCTTAAAAAGCTACGGAAGCAGCTTACAGATCCTTCCGTGAGTTCATTATCAGTTCACCTGAAAATGGTCGAAATATTTGAATTAGCTTCGAAATGAAGCTCTCGTGAGATAGGCGAAGAGGATCTTCAGCTATTAATGGCGTGAGTGCTTCTAAGTCAGTTGCTCAGAACTTCCGTCAAATATCATCTGCTAAATCCCACGAAGTCATTCCGCCTTTGCTTAGTACCAACAATGCCTTCATTACAGAGGAGTCAGGCAAAGCAGAAACGTTAAATTCATTCTTTGCCAAACATTTCACCACTGAAACTGACCCAATCCCTTTAATTCCTCCGTTGTCTGATGAGTCTCTGGACATCATTAATTTTTCTCCTCAATGTATTCAAAAACTGACAAACCAGCTTGCAAACTCTCATTCAGTAGGTACGGACAATAACCCAAACTCTCTTATAAAGCATCCAGGAGCATCCTCTACCTAGCAAACTCTTTTCAGTATTTCTCGTAAATGGCTTCTTTCCTGACTATTGGAAAACGTCTATTATTATTCCTGTATTTAAGTCTGGCTGTCGTTCTGACGTTCGGAACTATCGGGGTGTCCACAAAAAATCTCTCGCAAAAAACCTTGAAAAAATTATCGCCGTAAAAATTACCCAATTTTGCATAGTCAGTCAAGTTACTAGCCATTCCCAGCATGTTTTTTTTACCAGATCGTTCTTGTGAAACATGTCATCTATTGTTTCTCAATCTACTTACTTCTCTTCGTTATGACCATCTATCTGTTGTCGTTATTTATTTTGATCTTAGTAAAACCTTTGATAAAGTGTCACATAAAAGGCTCCGGGTTAAATTAGAAGCTCTGAGAATTTGCAGTCCCCTAATAGACAGCACGGTCCAACTGACAACGCAACTGGCTACGCAACCGAATCGCGGATATACAGCCTAGGAAACCAATCTTTCAATGTCCTTCAAGGTCTGCAGTTATTCAAGTCCTACGAGATCTACAAAGGGCTAAGTCGCTTCTGATTAAATTCCACAAAATTTACCGGATTTTAAGTATTTTTTCGGTTATTGAGTTTTGAACACTCAATTTAATTCGTCATACATAAGCCGACGTATTTGTTATAACATCGAAAGCGAAGTTATACCTATAACATCACGTCGAAGTTTATGGATTCTCAACAAGCTAACTGTAGTAGTACGGCCAGCGACGGCACCTCTTTGGAAAGTAAGTACGGTTAGTTGTCATTCGCATCCAGAACCTGTGTTCGCTCTAGCTTCGCTTCCAGCCAACGACCAGCAAAGCGTGCAAAAAGCGTAAATACCGCAAAAAGTGTTAGGTACGAAGACGAGCCTTGTGGTGGGTGCGCAGATATTCAAACCAAAGTAGAACAACTGGAAAAGGAGCTTGCTGATTTAAGGACGCTCGTGGAACAGACCCTAGTCGGCCAGAACGTGTCCAGTGTCAGAGTCCCAAAAACGAAGAGCAAAACGCAAAAAAACGCGAAAAAATATCTCCTCGGGGACATCTTCCATCACGAGTAGCAACTCAACAGCCAAAACTGCAGACGCCGGTAACAACAGGACAATGAAAACGAAGCCGCCGATAAAGGGAGACTCGATTCCCACGCACGATATCTAAAGCGATGTCACACAAAAATTACCTGTCGCGGAAGCCATCTCGCCTAAGCCTCTTGCTGTAAGTGACGGGAATTCTCTTTTGCCTGGAGACGATATACCTGGGTCATCCAGTCCACTGTTGCCCTTTTGTTCTGGCAACCACCCCAAGCGCACTACAGAACACGTATCTGAATGCAAGGACATAAACCCGTGGGTAGAGGGGAGAGGGAAACGCCATGACAGGAGTCTGAAGTCACAGCCAGCCCTGATGGGTTGCTCAGGACAGTCGGTAGAGAGTAAAAGTGTGCGTCCAAGCAATGACTCCGTAAATCGTTCTCGCCCAAATGCAACGCATTCACCGGAAAGACAGAGTAAGGGGGACCATGCTCGCCAGCAGTGTCTGGTTATTCAGGGTTTGTCGGAATCGAATGCAGTCAGACCTGAAGACCGTGTCTCGGAGGACCTTGCTTCTTTTCATGGTCTACTAAATCAGTTACTCCAGGCAGACATTGAAATAAAGGTTCTGAAGGCATTCCGGATAGGAAAACGGAGTGAAGACAGGACAACAGCACAACCACCTCGCCCTCTCAAAATTATGCAGGAGAAAAAAGAGCAAATCAAGTTTATCCTCTCTAAAAAACGATCTCAGAAACACACACAAACAGGTTTTTTTCAACCGGACTATTCACCAGCGGAACGGTTGAAACGCCGGGAACTTGTCTTAGAGTTAAAATCAAGACTGAAGGATGGCGAACACAATCTGGCTATCTTCAAGGGGAAGGTAGTTCGGAAATATATGCCGTTTCAGTGGAACCAGCCTGTAATACTACGAACGACGACATCTACTCAGCTAAAACAGACACCTTCGTTGAACCACCTGATCAAGGCGCCAACACAAGTGAGCCCGTAGCGTCCAGTGATCTGACTGAAACAAGGCATGTAAATGGAACCAATGAGATAACGGAAGAGCCTAGAGAACGCGACGTCCGCGATAACGGAGTAATGCTCAAAACAGTAACAAATGCAACGGGAAATTCGGCTGGTGCAAAACTGAGGAGCCTGCACACGAATGCCCAAAGCCTCATATCGAAACTAGACGAACTAAAACTTTGCCTTGCTGAGCTGTCCCCAGATGTTTAGCAGTAACTGAGACCTGGCTGTCCGGGAATATTAGCGATAACGAAGTAGCCTTGCCTGGGTAATAATTTATCGGAGGGACAGGGAACATCGTCAGGGTTGTGGTATCGTTGTGTATGTGAATGAAGGTCTGGCAGTGTCGGATAATACCACCAAGTTTGCGAGCAGTACGGAAGCTATCTGGTTGACCATCAAAGCTACCGGTTCTCCGTGTCTCGATGTCCTTACTGTCTACCGACCACCTAGGACAGACCGAATCGCCGACACTCAACTAT